>CAKNYM010037878.1:9254-28451 GCA_932195095.1 Andricus curvator | reverse complement strand
AAATGTATATTTTAATAATCAGACATTAATTTTTTGTAATAAAAAAATACATTATAGCTTAAGAAATGAGTTTTAACAAAACTATTCTTTTAATTTTAAAAATTAATGTGGGTGTGCGCCACTTCCGGTGTATAGTGTGTAATTGTTTTAATTAAACAAAAAATGTATATTTTAATAATCAGATATTAATTTTTTGTAAAAGTGATTGTCATGTCATTTAATAATCGCCATGACAGTCTAACTGCGTCGAACACTAAATTTTATAATAAAATGGTTAAAAATACATTTGTTTCGCTGTGTCAATTCATTTTTACCGGTCTTTAAACAGTAAAGTTTTATTTATTATTTAATTCTTTAGTTAGTTATTATTTTACTTCTTGATTAATTATTCAGTTAATTATTAATTTATTTACTTATTAATATTTTCGTTTATTATTGATAATTATTATTCATTCATTTGAATAAGTGCGGGCTTTTCGGCACATGCGTATTAAGCAGGGACTCGAGTCTCGGACTCGAAGCTTCGATTACTTGGTCGAGAAATAGACTCGAGTCCACTATTCGATTCTCACCGATTACTACCCATCCCTACATGCAAGTCGCAGGCCCATCGTTCCTCGCCGTTTGAACGACCGACGGGCGTCTAATGTGCCGGACCGTTGTCCGCCCTTCGGTCGCATTCCGACTCTGCCGGCCTGACGCGTGCATTTAGCAGGCACGTTGGTCTCCAGCCCGTCGGGCCGATCACGTGCCGGCACGTATTGTTATCTGGGATTAAGTGTTTTTTGACATGGATATCATAATTTTCTAAAGAAAATTAGGACTTGGCGCTACAGGCATCACTTATGTTAGCCTTGAACAGCGTATTATTATCAATGCTTGAGGATTCGGACATCAAGAACAGAGCAAAATCCTTTTGGATTTTACAGAAATTGGCATGCTTTACAGGTAATTTTTGCATAATTAGAACATTTCTGTTGAATATCTTAGATTCTGCCCTTTGATATCTTGGATATTGTCGCAGGTAAAATCTTCTTTTTAATATCTATGGATGCTCTACTTCAATATCTAGATTTCTGTCCCATAGTTAAATCAAAGATATTATAAGCCTAGATGCGGCACGGGGTATAGTTCGAGGAACTAATTGTAGACGGCGCTCCCGGCGAAAATTGCCCGATCCCCCCATGCCTCTCAACCCGCATATTGCGCCAAAGAACTCCTTTGCCCCCGCTCTCTTCTCCCATCGAACAAGTCCGTCGAATAGCCGATACTCAGTCGGTACATACTTGAAATAATTAAATAAAAATTTTATATCAAAGATGTTTTAAACTAGTATTTTCAATTATTCGAATAAATTGCGCATTAAGGAAATGTGTAAAAGATAAGATGTACGCTTGAGTTTAATTAAAATGTAATTATTTCGTAATAAATATTTTCAGCTGCTACATTTTTTATGGGAAAGATTAGTTATATTGCAATTAAAATTAACTGTTCATAAATAATGCAAGTGACAAATTTGTAATAGTAACTAATAATTAATAAACTTGTGATTGTATTACTCACATTTTTTGAAATACTCTATTATTTCACTAAATTCAATTCTTATAATAATGCAGAAAATTGTTCTTTTGAGAAAGGGGCAGTAGAAATTCTACTAAATGAAACTCTACTTTTGCAAAATCCGCACCGCTAATTCTACAGGCGAAAACTCTATACAAAAGAATATTTATTAAACAAATGAAATGTTTTAAATGTAAACTCAACACTGTAGAATTAAATACCGTAAATTTGTAGACAAAATAATTGAAATTTTCAAAAAACTATTTATTAAAATATTTTGTTTTCAATTTTTGTTTATTGTGTAGAGTTTATTTAAATTCACAAAATTTGAAGTATCATTTTGTATAGAATTTTACGGTGTAGGATTCATAACCATATAGAGTTGAAATTGAAAATAATCAATTTGTTTAATAAATATGATTGTGTGAATTTCTCGCGTGTAGATTAGTGATTTAGAGTTTTTAGATGTAGAGTTAAATTTTATAGAATCACTACCACCTGCGTGCTGTTGGCATATTATGGATGTGGTGAGCCCACACTTGTACTTACTTAATACAATAAACTATCCACCTTGAAACACTACCCAAATCGGGTAGTGTCACGCCTACCCTGAAAGGGAAATGGCTTAATGGTATACTACTTATACTACCACCTCCCTCACGGTTATTATATTAAGTAAACAATAATTCGTAAATTTTTATATTTGTGTAATTGATTACGAATTAAATAAATTATAATTAAACAATACAATTGTATAATATAATTATTTTTTATTTTATTCGATTTTTTTATATATTTTGGGTTGAAAATTCCACCGTTTTATAGATAATTCATCCTTTCGGCTTTGAAATTCAACAATTTTGTTGAAACCTCGTCTTTTTTTGTAGAGCAGTATTCTTTTTGCTGGAAAATTCATCATTTTGTTTAAAAATTGAACGACTTTGGTTGAAAGTGAAACTAGTTTGTTAAGAATTCATATTCGTTAAGATTCAATTCCTTTGGTTGACAATTCCACTATTCCATTTTTAGAAAATTAATCATCTGGGTTAAAAAGTCATCTTTTGGATTGAACTCTTGTTGAAAATTCATTTTTTAAAAAAGATGTATCACTTTAGTTGAAATTTTATCTGTTTGGTTGAAAATGTAACTATTTTGTTGAAAATTAGTTTTTTTGTTAAAAATTAATTTTTTTATCTGAAAATTGCACTTATCCATTTTTTGTTAGAAATGTATCCTTTTATAAGTTGAAAATTCAACTTTTTGGCATTTTCATGTATTTCATGTATTTTCTTCAAAATTCGTCTTTATGGTCGAAAATTAATCTTTTTGGTTATAAATTCATCCTTTTTTATTAAAAATGTAACTGTTTGAGTCAAAATTAGTCTGGTCTGGTTAAGGATTCAACAATTTGAAAGAAAATTAAAGTATAAGGTTGAAAATTAACTTTTTTGTTAAAAATTCATATTTTGGTTTAAATTTAACTATTTGGTTAAAAATTAAACTATTTTTATGAAAATTTAACTTTTTTGTAGAAAATTAATTCTTTGGTTAATAAATCATATTTTCGTGTTGAAAGTTAATGTATTTTGTTGAAAATTCATGTTTGTTCAAAATTCATATTTTTTCAAGATTCACCTCTTTGGTTTAAAATTTAACTTTCTTTGTTGACAATTCGGTGTTTTGGTTCAAAATTATTTTTTTTTTATCTGAAAATTGCACTTATCCATTTTTGGTTAGAAATGTACCCTTTATAAGTTGAAAATTCAACTACTTGGTAGAAAATTGATGTATTTTGTTGAAAATTCGTCTTTCTGATAAGAAAATTAATCGTGTTTGTTCAAAATTCAATATATATTTCGACTTGAAATCTCAAGAATTAAAAGTTTTTGATATTGCATGCAATATGGTGTTTACATTAATAGTATTTGAAAGAATTTATTCCACCATATCATTACCCTATTTTCGTGAAAAATCACCCTATTTAATATGTCTAAAAGTAAGTTTTACATAAGGGCTAATACGAGGGGTTGTATCAGTTGTCGGGCGTAGCGTAAATTACTAATTTGAGAAAATAAAAGACCCTGTGATCCTACTCTTCACCTTCTTACCTAAAAACCAGCTGTATAAAATTTGAACCCGAAAAACCGGAAAAGACATGTTTTTCTTGATTTACTGCAAGATTGTTGCTGGTATTGGAAAATTATTTCAATAAAAGTTGTTCATTTCTATGAAGTACATATTTTTGGTTATATCAAATTTTTTTACCTTTACTTATTAGAGGACTCTATGAAAAAAATGAAACACCATTTTTAAACCCTTAAAACCCCTAATTGGACAGTTTTTCTCTGTTATCACAAAAGTTCCACAAAAATTAATTTGAAGAAACAAATCAAATTAAAAGTTTTTTCAATCCTTGGTTGGAAATTGTACACAAGTACGAAATAGTAGAACTACTCGTATTTTTACGGGAAAATACCAATGATTATAATAATTTTAAGAAGGCTAAGAAATTCAGATGGCCGTTTCAATCGAGGAAAAAATTCCCGGGCATTTTACGGTTCGCAAAAAATTATTGAATTCTTTGTAATTCTTTGGAATTCTTTTGCTTAATTTCAGTTTCCGAATTTGTATTTGGGGACATGTTACCGATGAGACATTTATAATTATACTTCAATTTCTCACTTATAAAGTTCTAAAAAAAAAACAAAAATACACATTTTTAAACATAGTTATACTACTGAGATATAATCGACTAGGATTATTCACAAAATCTTACAAGGGAGCGCCCGATAGTGTGTTTTCTGTGTGGATTAATAATTTTGGTAAATAAAGATCTTGGCTCCAAAGTAAAATTTGGAAATACCTAGGCCCAAATATTTGACATATTATTTATTAAAATATTTATATATTCAATTCTCTGATAAACTTTTATTCAAGTATGCAAAAATAAACATTTTAAATGTTCTTTTTTCAATGAAAAACAGTTCGCTTTTTCGAACTTGTTTCGCAAACAAATTTATTATCTATGAGTGTTATTAATTTAATAAATTTGTTGAAATTTCGCAAACATATTCAAAATCAGAATATAAATGGAATAAAAATAATAAAAAATAAAATAATATAAAAATATGAATTATTGATAAATAAATAAATTAATTCATGCAAAAGATTTTTTTGGAAAAAACGACAATATTTCGAAGAAGTGAGTCTTTCATTGAAAAAAGCATTCAAAATATTAATGTTTGCATAAATGAAAAAAAATTATTAGAAGGGAATTGAATATATTGATATTTTTTCTAATAAAAATATTTTCAAAACTGGAAAAAACTACAAGCAGCGGGAATTTAGCCCCGAACCTTACGTCTAAACACCAGGTGCGCTACCGCCTGGAATTTCGGACAAGTTGGAAGAGGATATTTCTCAAGTCTATAAATTGGCGACGAACGATGTGTCTAATGGTCCTGAAAACTTGAAAGGATGTTTTCTCAAAACTGACCAAACATTGGGTCCTAGGACTTTCACAATTTTACTTTGGGGTCATGATAACATAAAAACCGTTTAAGAACATTCTTGTCAACGACACACCATTTTTTTTAGTAATATCATAATCGAAGCCTTAGTTGCTCAGATGCACCCTATAAGGTTTATAGTTCCTACTGCTTTTGATTTTTTTGGGATTCTTTGAATACTTTGAATTAATTATAATCTGTTTGGATTTCTTTGAAGTTTTAAATTCTGATAAAGATAAAAATTGCATGTGGTTAACTCCCCTCGAATATTTAATGTTTAGTTTTTTAATTAAATTCTAATTAAATAAAAATTTCTTATTCTTGTAAATTTTCTGTTCAATATAATTCCTATTTTAATATAGTTCAAGATTTTTTTTTGAAAAATCTGTCGTTTCTTCATATAATATCTTATAGATTTTTCTATTAAAGAATAAATCTGATTCAAGATTCATTGCTTAAAACTAAGTAAGACTTAACATTTTTATTTTCAATTAAATAAGACTCTAATACTTTCAGTAGAAATAGACTTGTAGAAATAAAACCACTCGATTTTCATTGAAAGTATCAGACTCATATTTAATTGAAAATAAAAGTTTTAGATTTTACTTATTTTTAAACAATGAAACTTGCATAAGATTTATTATTTGATAGAAAAATCTACAAGATATTAGAAGGACAAACGTCGAGTCTTTCAAATAACATATTGAGCTATATTAAAATAGAAATTATATTAAATACAAAATTGAGAAGAATACAAATTAAAATTGAAATCTGCAGAACAATTAAGCGATATATTAGTGACAGAATATTGGGGAAATTTAAACCATTGTTGTGTGTATTGAAATTTCAGCACCAATAACTGAACTTTTTGGGAATCGATAGACATATGTACAGCAAAGATATATAATATCTTTGCATACACTTTAGTTATTCGCGCTAAACAAATGTTAAAAAATTTCTTGCTTGCAGAGTTTTTAAATTTTCTAAAGTTAAAACTTTTTTACATACCTAGAGGTAAAAAAAGTATCTATTTTTTCGTGTTCTAAACAGTTATTTTCTAAGATATAATTCCTATTTAATTCACCCTCGTTTTCCAGTGACCAAAATGCACCAGGAAAAAAATCGCCAATACCCAGGAATCAAAATTGGATATACAGTGAATTTTTGTATTTAATGAGATAAGATGAATAAGAATTTGTGGTTTAAAAATGCTTGTATAATAAATTGAAAAAAAAATACAGTAGGAAAATCGATAAGATCCAGAATCGAAATTAGAATTACAGCAAATTTTCAAAATTCGGGATTTGGTATTTAATGCCAAATTGTATGTAATTGACAATTTTTTCTCTAGTGTATTTTCATAATTAAAAATTCCACGCATGCTTGAAAAAATGTTAAAACCACAAGTGAAGAAAATAATTCTATGAAATAGCAAATTTCAAATTCTGAAAAATTGCTGTACTTCTAGGGACGACATTAAAATCCCCAAAAATAAAATTCTTGACACTGTAAAATTCCCGTATAATAACATTCCAAAACCGATAAAATTTCCGAATTGGAAAATTCCCGAAGAGTTTATAATATTACCGAATTTGAAAATTCCCGACATAAAATTACCTGATTATAAAATATCCGAACTAGAATATTTCTTAATTATAAAATTGTAGAATTTTAATAATTAAAAAAATTGTTTCTTAATAAATATTATTTATTTATTAAAAATATCATCATAAAATATTTTTCTATCAAAGAAATTTTTGTTTAATATTTAGATTTTTATTAAATTATTGTTTGAAGTTAAAATAAAAATCGTATAAACAAATTAATGTAAAAACACGTGCGCCTCAAACAGAACAAGAATTTCTCCGTAAAATTTCTTCGAACCGAATAATATTTTCCAAATAAACTTTGCGGGATTCAAATCAGCACTAATTTATCTCGAAGTTTTTTTTAAATTAACAATTCGATTTTTGAGAACATTTTTGTTGTAATTTAAAAAAATACTATGTACATTTTCAACCAAAAATTTTCATCTAGAAATATATTTTTTTTTCAATTATTGTCACTTTGAATTTAAAAAATTTTTTAATTTAATTTCATTATTTTAATTTCAAAAAATATTTATCAAAGAAAAGTTTTTTCAGCCCTGATTTATCTCGAAATTTCGTCTTAGTCTTTCTTTTTAAATTAAAAATTCGATTTTTGAGAGCGTTTTTTGTACTTTGTTTGAAAGACTATGCAAAAAACCTGTCTCAAGCTTCAGATTTGCAAAAATTCTGTACATTCTTAAATGTACTCAAATTTCGGTTCAGACTAATAATGAAAATTAAACTTCAAAGTGTAAAAAATTATAATTTAAAAAATCGTATCTATCATTTATAGAAACATGAACATATTAGAAATTATAATAATATTTAACAAAAATATAAACATAATTATCTTTTTGAGGGTATTACTCTCAAAATTCAATTTATTTATTAACATCATATCAGTGCTTCTTTCATTATTAATTTTTAATTGTTTATTCCAATTTTTTATTTATTCCACGCTGGAAACACCAGTTCTCGTAAGATCACTGAAGTTAAGCATTGTTGGGCGCGGTTAGTACTTGGATGGGTAACCGTTCAGGAATACCTGCGTGCTGTTGGCCCGTCGTGGGTGTGGTGGGCCCACATTGGTAGTAAATATCCACCTAGAAACACTACCCGAATCGGGTAGTGAGGCAATGAACTTTCGAGTTCGAACTGCTAATCAATGTATGTATTCCAAATATGTAATTTCGGTGTGCCTAGACATTGCACTAATAATTATTATATTCGGAAGTGCGGTGTTTTGTTTATGAAGCGATACATGTCAAGCTGAGAAACCAGCTCCCGACTTCGTAGTACGGTGAGGGCAGCACCTCGATATGGCAGAAAATGTGATATCCTATATATAATTCCCCCACTCTGACACCCCGTGCCGCATCTAGGCTTATAATATCTTTGCTTAAATCGCTAAGATATTAACTAGTAATATCTAGATAGTCTTCTTCAACATCTATTTTTCTCCGTGTATATACAGTGAAACTTTTATAATTCGAAGGGGCGTGAAAAAAATTCGAATTATAAAAAATAATAAAATAAAATAAATTTTCTCTTTGTTCTTAACAATAGTTGTTAAAGTATATAAGTTGTAACAGTATATTTCCCTTGACTTTGTGAAGAGAAATATTTAGTGCAAGTAAGTGTGAAGGGAAAATGTTGGGTAACAGTTGGATCGAGAGAGATGTTTGACTCCCTCGGACATTTTTCCTCTCTTACTTACGCGCTCTCATTCTCTCCTCATACGGTGGTACGACGGGACCACCAGTTATGGGGGCAAGAGGGAACGAAGGAGAGAGCGCCGCCGGACTGAATTTGAGACTGAGTTCGAGTACGGCCACGTCACTCAATTCTAACGGCGGGACTGAGTTCGAGTGCACCGGCTTTAATCATCTTGGAGACGGGGTACAAAGTTTCCCCACCTTCCAAAAATCCTCCAAAGATGATCAATAGAATAAGCAGAAAAGATCGAGAAATTACTTGACAAGTTATTGCACTTAGTCATTTTTCTCAGAACAATTATACATTCTCTGTATCTGCTTATTATTGCCGGATTATGCCTGAAGCGGCCAGAACTCAGGTATACATATAGTCTATATGTTACAGTCAATGTCGGAAATCAGTCATTGTCGACAATTCCTAGTCAATGTCGACATTGACTGCTGTCGTCGGTCATGGTCGACATTGACTAGTCAATGCCCATCCCAGAAACTAAAGTTCGGAAATTCCCAAGATTGACCGGTCATTGTCGACAATGACTAAAGCCCAGCGGTCAATGTCACTTTGTTTCAATTCGTCAGAGCTGGGGGCAATTAGGGGAGCAGGTACCTAACTCTATGATACATTATTGGTCAGTATGTGAAGGTATCCTGCAATGATTCTTTGCTGTATATTGTTTATACCATTAAGCCATTTCCCTTTCAGGGTAGGCGTGACACTACCCGATTCGGGTAGTGTTTCTAGGTGGATAGTTTTCTTGTAGAATAACTACAAGTGTGAGCTCACCACACCCACGATGTGCCAACAGCACTCAGTATTCTTGAATGGTCACCCATCCAAGTACTAACCGCGTCCAAAGCTGCTTAACTTCAGTGATCTGACGAGAACTGGGTTTTTCAGCGTGGTATGGCCGTTGGCAAATACGATTTTTAGAAATAAGGGTTTAAACAAATTAATGAACAAAAGCCATTTTTTGTGATTCGCAATGATTAGTTGTTTGAAATTCACAGTTTTTATATAGAATATGAGAGAAATTTATGCTGTTTGGCAGCATTATTTAAACAATTTTTATAAACAAATACACAGTTTTCGTATGTCGCAATGAATAGGCTCCATTTTTTTTGCAGAATCGACGAAAAATATCTTGCCAATGACTTCTTGCCGTCATTTTTTTCAAATTGATAACAACTGGTAATTATTTAAATAATATTTATAAACAAATTCGCATTTTCAACATTATTCCACATATAGGGCCAATTTTTTTCGGAACCCACTAAAAGTGTATCGTTAGTGACTCATAGCTGTAATTTTGTTGAAATTCATAAAAAAATATTAATTTTTCAAACAATTTTCCATTTTCTTTACGAAATAAACTAAAAATGTATTTCCAATGACTCTTCGCTATGATACTTTGCCAACGGATGAGAAAAGTTAATTATTCAAACAATTTTTATAAACAAATATACATTTTGGTCACTTTTGCAGGAATAGCCTTATTTTTTCGTGTAGTAAGCTACAAATGCCTTACCAATGACTCATTGTTGCCTTGTTTGTCCAATTAACACTTAACCCGTAAACCTGGGTCATTCATGTCCGAGCGAAAACTAAGTGACTGAGTTACTCTGTTGTTTATTTACAAACATTGTTTAAATAATTTATTTTTATCTGAAAGTTTTTTGCATGTTTGTTGAGTAGAGACTTCAGTTGTGGTCCCTGAATTTTTTCAGATTTTTCCTATCAGTGCAAATTATTGAAAAATGCGCTGGAAGTGAACGACTCAGTTTTACAGGTTAAAGGTGCCAAAAAAACGTTTACCGGTTAAGTGTTAAAAAGGACTGTTTATTATTTAAACAATATTTATGTAGAAATGCACAGTTTGACCATTTTTCCATGAAAAGAATTAATTTTCTTTGCGGAATCAATAAATGTCTTGCCAATTATTCCTTCTTGTCACATTTTCTTAATTAGGAAAAAGTGTCGATTGTTTAAACAATATTTATAAACAAATTCACAGTTTGACCATTTTCCAATTATACATTTTTGTGCGGAGTTGTTGTCAAGATACGATTCTCAAAAATGAATGGTCAAACTGTGAATTTATTTATAAATATTGTTTAAACAATCGATACTTTTTCCTAATTAAGAAAATGTGACAAGAAGGAATAATTGGCAAGACATTTATTGTTGATTTCGCAAAGAAAACTAATACATTTCATGGAAAAATGGTCAAACTGTGCATTTCTACATTAATATTGTTTAAATAATAAACAGTCTTTTTAATTGGACAAACAAGGTAACAATATGAGTCATTGGTAAGACATTTGTAGCTTACCACACGAAAAAAATAAGGCTATTCCTGCAAAAGTGACCAAAATGTACATTTGTTTATAAAAATTGTTTAAATAATTAACTTTTCTTATCCGTTGGCAAAGTATCAGTGAAGAGTCATTGGAAATATATTTTTAGTTGATTTCGTAAAGAAAATGGAGTCTATTCTTGAAAAAATAGTCAAAATGTGAATTTATTTATAAAAATTGTTTAAAAACTTATTATTTTTTCATCAATTTGAACGAAATTACAGCTAGGAGTCACCAACGATACACTTTTAGTGGGTTCCGCAAAAAAAATTGGCCCTATTTTTGGAATAATGTTAAAAATGTGAATTTGTTTATAAATATTGTTGAAATAATTACCGGTTGGTAATAATTTAAAAAAAATGACGGTAAGAAGTCATTGGCAAGACATTTTTGGTCGATTCTGCAAAAAAAAAAAAAATGGAGCTCATTCATTGCGACATACGAAAACTGTGTATTTGTTTATAAAAATTGTTTAAATAATGCTGCCAAAGAGCATAAATTTCTCTTATATTCGATATAAAAACTGTGAATTTCAAACAACTAATCATTGCAAATCACAAAAAAATGACTTTTGTTCATTAATTTGTTTAAACCATTATTTCTAAAAATCGTATAAACAATATATAGCAAAGTATCATTGCAGGATACCTTCACGTGCTGACCAATAATGAATGATAGAGTTAGGCACCTGTCTCCCCTAATTGCCCCCAGCTCTGAAGAATTGAAGCAAAATGACATTGACCGCTGGGCTTTAGTCATTGTCGACAATGACCGGTGAATGTTGAGAATTTCCGAACTTTAGTTTCTGGGATAGACATTGACTAGTCAATGTCGACAATGACCGACGACAGCAGTCAATGTCGACATTGAGTAGGAATTGTCGACGATGACTGGTTTCCGACATTGACTGTAACATATACACTCAGGTATACATCTTATTTGAGTTTCGCAAATGAAAGCTCTTGTACTTCGAATTATCGAAACTATAAACTCTCTCGGGATGTCAAATTTTATTCGAATTAACGAAAACTTCGAATTATCGAAATTCGAATTATAGAATATTTTTAACATTGAAAGAATAGGATTTTTGGCAGGGACCAACAAAAAACTTCGAATTGTCGAAAATTCGAATTATCGACGGTTTGAATTATAGAAGTTTCACTATATATGATATACATACAGTGTCAGAACTATTCTCCTTCTAACCCCTCCACGCTGGTTGGCGGCGCACGTGCAATGCTGAGCAATTTCTCCTCGCTGTGTGGGACAGAAATATACGTCTGCACTCTGGTTTATTGGCCAGTGGACTCTCACGCGGTGCGCAATATAGGAGTATTACTAGTGATGGACGCTGCTCGGTATTTCACAGTCATGACCAATCCTGACCGGTCATGACGGTAAATGTTGGTAAAGCGCGGTCAGACCCAAATATTTCCACCAGAAATGGTTTTTTTATAGAGAAAAGTGATTTAGTTGTTAGGACATACCCTATACTAAACTTGTACAAAAAGTTTTTCGGTTCTAAATGTTCCAGTTATTCTCAAAGGAATAAAAATTCGAAAAAGCTGAGCATAGCAGACGACATTTTTGACAGTTTCGCGCGAGTTTCGAGGAGAATTTGAAAATGACACTTTACAAATTTACAAATTACATTGAAAATCTGTTGCATTTACTGAGCAATATTTTTAAAATAATATTTAGTAGTATGCTAAGTTATTTTGAATATCATTTCAATAAATATGACACTTAAATATTAAGTTAAGTACTTTGTATCGTATAGGTTATATTCCCTAAATGAAAATATTGTTTTTTGTCTCTAAATAAAATAACATTGATATCTAATTATTATGAATTTAGATTTATGAGTAATTTGTGTAAATAATTTATTATTTGTTATTACTTATATGTGACGAAATTTAATAAGGAAATTATTATAATTAAAAATGGTAACAATGACAATACAAATAAAAACAAATAATACATTATTTACACAAATTACTCATAACTATAAATTCATAATAATTATTTATCAATTTTATGTTATTTAAAGACAAAAAAACAGTATTTTCATTCAGGGAATATAACCTATACGATACACAGTACTTAACCTAATGTATAAGTGTCATATTTATTGAAATGATATTCAAAATAACTTAGGACACTACTAAATATTATTTTAAAAATATTACATAATAAATGCAACAGATTTTCAATGTAATTTGTCAATTTGTAAAGTGTAATTTTCAAATTCCCCTCGAAACTCGCGCGAAACTGTCAAAAGTGTCGTCTGCTATGCTCAGCTTTTTCGCATTTTTATAACTTTGAGAATAACTGGAACATTTAGAACCGAAAAACTTTTTGTACAAGTTTAGCATAGGGGATGTCCTAACAACTAAACCACTTTTTTCTATAAAAAAAACTATCCTGTTGCAGATATTTGGGTCTGACCGCGTTTTACCAACATTTACCGTCATGACCGGACATTACCGGTCAGGTCAGGTATTACCACAGTCAGGCAGAGCAGTGCCCATCACTAAGTATTACATATATGAGGCATTGTCGCTTCTATACGTTGGCGTTTACGACAATTCGCTCAGAGCGAATTTTCGTAAACGCCACGTATCTTCCCTCTACTGGCAGAGGCTGCGGAGACCTAGGGGCTCAGGGGGCGATGCCCCCCCTATAAATCGACCAGGGAGGGGCAAAGTATTGTTTTGCTTCACTCTGAAATCGAATGATTAAATCGATCGGATCGTCGGAACTGGAAATCTTTCAATTCTTTCTTGCTTTGTTCAGTTTTTGAAATCTATCTGGAATCTTTGTGAAATAATCGAATTCTTTCGGAAATCTTTATAAAATCTTTGAGATATCATTGCAACCTTTGTCAAATCTTTGGAAATCTTTACGAAATATTAAAAATATTTGGTAATATTTGTGAAATATTTAAACCTTTGCGAAATCATTATGAAATCTTTGTAAATTCTCTAAAAATCTTTGTGAAATATTTAAAATCTTCGTAATCTTTTTTCAATCTTTGAAATCTTTCTGAAGTCTTTGTGAAATCTTTAAAATCTATCTGAAATCTTTGCGAGATCTTTGGAAAATCATTGAAAACTTTGCAAAATATTAGGTGTACAAATAAGTTCTACCCGTTTTAAGCAACTTTTTTTTTATTCATAAAAATCTAACAAAATGCAAGTATTAATTAATATAGTGGCCACTGGCTTCTCCCTGCCGATGAAACGGCACTGGCGAAAGGCACTGGGCCGCCAGTGCTGTTTCAGTGACTATTTGTGCTGATTTCGGCACCTAAACGGCACTCAGAGTGATGCGACGGTCATATAATGGTCCTATTGTATTCGTCACGTACCGGGCGGGCAGATTGGTTTACAGTAGTTGGCCGCCACCAACTCGAATCCCTTTTTGAAATTTTCTTCAAATTATTAACACTTTTTTTAAATTTATGAATTTTCTCATTATATATATTTTATACTTATAAATTATATACTAATATACTATTTTGAAGTTGAATTCGAAAATGTTCTCTGTTTTGGCGTATCTCATTCCATTTACGAGATACATTATGTTCATTCGAATTTTAAACTTTCAAAAAGAAAAGTTAGATATCTGAAATTATCGAAACCCGTAAATTCTGAATTTCTAACTTTCTCAGAGTCTTTGTGAGGTCTTTTAAATCTATCCGAAATCTTTGTGAAATTATTAGGAAATCTTTGTTCAATCTTTAAAATCTATCTGAAATCTTTGTGAAATAATAGAAGTCTTTGTGAAATATTTTAAGCTATCCGAAATTTTTGCGAAATATTTGAAATCTTTGGGAAATCATTAAAATCTTAGTGAAATCTTTCTCAAGTCTTTGTGAAATCTTGGTGAATTCTTTAAAAATCTTTGCGAAATAATTGAAATCTTCTTTCGATGTTTAAAATATATCTGAAATCTTTGTGAAATAATAGAAGTACTTGTGAAATCTTTTAAATCTATCCAAAATCTTTGCGAAATATTGAAATCTTTGCGAAATCTTTGAAATATTTGGGAAATAATTGGAATCTTTGTGAAATATTTGTGAATTATTTAAAAATCTTTGCGAACTATTTGAAATATTTTTGAAATATTCGGTAATATTTGTGAAATTATTTAAATCTTTGAGAAATGATCGAAGTGTTTGTGAAGTTTTTTAAATCCATCCGAAATCTTTGTTCAATCCATCTGAAATCTTTGCGAAATATTTGAAATCATTGTGAAATCTTTGAAATCATTGTGAAATCTTTGAAAAATTATTGCAAACTTTGTCAAATCTTTACGAAATCTTTTAAACATATCCGAAATCTTTGCGGAACCTGGGAAACCTTTGGGTAATCATTGAAATCTTTGTGAAATCTTTGACAATATGAATTTTATACCTGTATTTATTATTTATTGTTTATTTTTGTTTAATTTTGACATAGTATAATATTATTATACTATGTCCAAATTTTACCATTCAATATTATAAGTCTATCCCCTGCCCCCCTCTAAAAAAAAGGCTCCACCGCTTCGGTCTACTGGGCTTTTAATAACTCTGCTTGCCGGCAGTGGCAGGCAGTCTGCCTGCAGATAGTCCATAATACCTAAAGAGAGGGACCATTCTCTATCTCTTTCACTCTTTTGGACTTTCTGCAGACAGGCTGCCTGCCATTGCCGGCAAGCAGAGCTATGAAAAGGCCATAATGGTGCTTTTTTCCGACCGGTGCAGGCAGAAAAGTCATAAGAGTAAAAGCGATAGAGAGTACTTTTTGTCCAATTTTGCGCTCTCTACCTTTTTTACTCTTACGGACTTTTTGCCCGCACCGGTGGTTGGACGGACAGTGGTATAAATGCACCATAAGCCTCTGCTTGCCAGCCTGCAGAAAGTCCAAAAAAGTGAAAGAGATAGGGTAGGGCGGGGCGTGATGAGCATAGGGGGTAAGATGAGCCACTCAATTTTCTCGCAGGCTAACATTTCTTTTGTAACTGTTCTGTGTACTCTCATTTGTACTAATATCAGGAAGAACGTTATCAACATTATTTTTAAACCATTTTCGCTTAATATTGAATAAAATTGTAAAAAACGAAAGTAAAAATTTCAAGACCTGTATTCTGCTATTTTGCATTTGTTTAGAAAGTCCAAGAATCACACAAAATCACATATTAGATGTTTTTCCAGTGGTTATTTAGATAGCTTATTTATTAAACCTTAAGTTTTCAACAGATTCTTATATAATTGTAAAACAGAAATAGGTGAAATTTGGATTTAACTTGCAAGTGTCATATGGGGCGGAATGAGCCACTGTTCTGGGGCGGAATGAGCCACTTCTTTCTGTGCATTAACCTAACCTCTTAGTGTAGCAGTCGGGTGACGGACAACTGTGCACGAGCCCATCTTTGCACGTCGTTGGCCACTGGGACAACTGTGCAAGTTTTTGGCCACCGGCACAACTGTGCACCGGCCCATCTGTGCACATCAACATTTCGACGTGCACAATTGGGACACTCCCAACTGTGTACGTCGAAATGTCAACGTGCATTGATGGTACCCGAGCGCTAGTTCACGTGCACAGATGAGAGACTCCAAACTATTCACGTGCACAGATGGTAACCTATCAGCGGTTCACATGCACAGATGTGAGACTCAACCGTGCACGTGCACAGATGGGAGACTCCCAACTGTGCACGTGCACAGACGGGAGACTCCCAACTGTGCACGTGGCCTTGCAACCGAAAAATATGATCGTATTAATTGAGAGGTGCCAGTTGGGAGTCTCCCATCTGTGCACGTGAACTTGTAAGCAGGGCCGGCGGAGACTGTGTGGAGTTAAGGAGTACTTCACACCTGGGAAAATCCCAGGTGTGGAATTCCACACCTGGGAATTCAGAAGGCATTTTTATATTTTCCAATTTTTCATCCAAAACATTTGGTTAAATTAAGAAAATATTTCCTTTAGTTAACGAATAGCTATTTGTGATACAAGTGCGCAAAATAGGCGATTGCCAACGAGTGTCAATTTGTCAGCATGAGCCGGAGGCTCGAAGCACGAGCTGGTGGTTAGCGCACGAGCGAAGCGAGTGCGAAAACGAGGACGAGTGCGAAGAGCTGAAGGCGAAAGCTGAAATCACACGAGTCAGCAATTGCCTGTGCGCAGGTGTATCACACGCTATTTTTTGCAACAACCTTCCGAGAAAGTTGCACTAAGAGAAAGACAAAGAAAGAATATTTACATTTGCGTGGGGGGGGCCCCCCCAAAACGGCGAAACTCTCAGCGTAACGAAAACAAATGCTTAAAATACAAAATTTTAATTAAAGTAAATCGAAATATATGAAAATAACTAATTCCATATTATTTTAAAATTTAACTATTTGGCAGAAAATTAACTTTGTATTGAAAAATCATATTATGTTCATGAAACGCTGTCCAGTTCATAAATCTATCGTACGTTGCGTTCTATTTAGTTTTGGACTTTTCGGGTAACAAATTTTCAGAAGCACTTGCAGCCGCTTGTATAATATCTGGTGGAGTACACTCTTCACCAGTTTGATTCGAATCTTTATTTGAGTCCACCTTCTTTTGACAATGAGAAGGAAAATTTCATTTGCACTCTAAACACGTCGACTTTAACCTCGCACCTGTCATCAGCTGTTCGCTTGGACACTGAGCGCTGTTGCTACGTTGCCCCCGAATTGTCGCGATGCGGAAAGTTGCTTATCTGCAAAGTGCGCATGCGCGTACATTCCGCTGATGTGGAAAGTATATAAGAATCGAACTGCGCATGCGCCAATATTATTCCCGCATTGTGATCCGGAATGAGTCACTTTGCATATAATTAAGCTACATGGAACGGAGTACTTTCGAGGTGGGTGTTGCAAAAATTAAGTTCTAAAATACTAAAGCCGTCTCTTTTGGGCTTCCATCAATATATTCATCAATATTCGTGTATATATATGGATACCATGACTCATATTCACCCTCACCTTAAACAGTGGCCAAAAGGCCCGTTTGCTAAATTTTCAGGTATACCGAACGACTGTTGCTATATGTATACTGTTTAAGTCCAGGGTGGAAATGAGTCATGGTATTCATAATAAAATTTTCCATTCCGATCAGAAAGACTGATGGATTGTGAAAGCTCCAACCTGGAACCTGCAGGTCAGTTATCATTGATCTCTTATTCAGAACAGCTCTCTGTATTTTTGAGTGACGGTATATTTTCTGTAGTGTCTGTAAGGATAATCATTGCACAATAAGCATACGGTAAGTCATTGATTTTAATATGTTTTATTCTAGTTTATTAGTATTTTGTGGAAAAAATTATTTGATACTAAAATAATGTGCATGGGGACGCTTTCCACGTCAGAAATATCAAACCCCCCGAAAATAGTAAAGTGCCGAAATTTTAAATTTCTGAAAATAGTAAATTGCCGTATTTTCAAATTCTTCCAGAAAGAATATTTACTACTACTTACTGTTAGAATAATCTTTTATTTTATGTAGGGTATTTATTCTCATGTATACTACTGAATCTTATTTTTTCAGTCTTTCCAGAATTTGAAAATTCAGCAATTTACCGGAATTAAAAATTCGGGAATTTACTAGTTCAGAAATTTGAAATTTCGGGTTTTAAAATTTGGGTAATGCACATTTTCGGTATGACAATACAGAACTTATCAACGTTCCGTTGACCCCCCCCCCCCCCACCATGACTGATGGTGATGTTATTGCTGAACTATACGGAATAAAAAAAAACTAGACCGAATACATTTGAAAGTATACAAGTTCTACACTTGAAGTTACAGAATCTCTCAAGAACGAAATATCTTGTTTTTTAGAATTAGTTGGCGAAACGGTTTTTTCCAATTTGCAAAAAAAAGTTCTACGAAGTTATGCGTATTTGAATTTTGTGTTTTGTTTTTCAAAAAAAAATCAAATTTATTTAATCCTATATAACTTTTGACCTAATTGAAATATTTATCGCTTTCTTTCTGATTTTGATATCGTTTATTGTGCTCTTTTGAAATCCACAGAAAAATATAAAAAAGATTAGAAATTAACAAAAGTAGTGGCGTTTTTTCTGAAAATATTGCAAGTCGATTTTCTCAAAAAAAACCACACTTATACTTTTTTCAATTTTTTATTCAATTTGTTCTTTCTTTATATATTGTATATTGTTTGTTTTATTAATTTCATTCATTTAATTTATTTTATATTATTTATACCTTTTAATCATTTAATTTATTTTATTCCTTATATTTACTTTACTCATGCCAATCAATTTATTTATTTCATTTATTTTATTTCATTTATTTCATTTATTTATTTTATTTCATTTATTTCATTTTTTTCATTTATTTCATTTATTTCATTTGTTTCATTTGTTTCATTTGTTTCATTTGTTTCATTCATTTCATTCATTTCATTCATTTCATTCATTTCATTCATT
>CAKNYM010037876.1:25356-44448 GCA_932195095.1 Andricus curvator | reverse complement strand
CGTGCCATGTAACCTTTTCGTTCAGGGGCCATACTGGTATCATAGCACTCCAGCAGGTCGTCCCTGAGTCGATCCGTCCACTCAAAAGTAACGAGATTCCGCCCGTCAATCGCATTGACTCCGTCTTGATTGGCTCCCCCAACTCTAGGGTAGTCGGTATTGTTGTCCGACCCATTGTCGGGAGCCCTGCGCGTTTGATATTTAACTATTATTATTAGTTCTTTCAAAACTTTATCTTGGGTGATTCCGGCTTTTTTTCATCAGCCACGGTCTAAGTCAAGTTCCTAAAGATTTAAAGATTTTATGAATTTAATACGATGTTTGAAATCTCTTCCGACGATGCTTTAGGCACAACATTGGATGTACGGTGTAGTATGAAGTTCGTCCTTTACCACTGTTGTCCTTTCGCAGCGGAAAATAGCGTTGGAGGTGAAATTAATCGCCTCTGGATAATTTTTAAGATTATTATTACTTGTTTGTTCTTCATAAAGCCAAAACGCTTGCGATTAAACAGGCAAAATCGAATGCTGACTGAAGAAACTTAGGCGCAAAGAAAAGTTCGTTGGACAATGTGAATCGGATAGGAACCGTTACTCCGGAAAAACAGGATTCCGCTTCTACCGAAGAAAGAGACAGAGGGCGAAAATCAAGTCCTGAATACGAAGTTGAAAAACTGAAGAGAGCGTTAGCCGAATCGAAAGCAGAGATCGAGAGGTTATTCGCAAAGAGGAAGTTAGCTTTCAGCGAGGAAGATGTTGTTCCATATGCTAACGTACAATCCAAAGAACCAGCAGTTTCAATTAAAAAATCGAATGGACCTTTAAGACGCCGTATCCGAAATTCGTATGCTGATCTCTCAGACTCTGAGGGTAAGTTCTGCAAATTTATATTACTCGATAGATAAAAATTAATCAGTCATAGGCAATGTTATTCAAGTACTACTTGCTTTCAGACGATTCAGAGGAAGTAACAAGTGCAGTTACTAATTACCGCAAAAAATTAGTGCAATCTGGCGCTGGTGAACTTTAGAATGAATTTGACGATGTGCCAAATTCAAAATCAACAGTACGTTACAAAACGTTCACGTGTGATTTGTCCAATGTTAGTGTACTTTATTCAATTTATATTATTATCTGCTGAATTTTGTATTGTGAGAGTTCATACTTTTACTGACTTACAGGAAAAACGAGTTCACTTAGGAGAAGGAATCTCCCTCAAATGCGACATTTACAAGGAGGTGTATGATTTTACAGATTCTTCCGAGTTTGTAAAAGATCTGGCTAAAGCGATTGGAAAAAGAAAAAATTTGGTAAATCGTTTCATCACGTCTCAAAGAGTAGAAACTCTTATCCAGTTACCCGATCGATCTCCACGGAAATAGGTTACGCATAAGAAATTAAGAGTATTAAAAAGTAAGTTTTAACGATTAATGTAATTCATTATATTTCTTTTAGGTACGCGAAAATGTACACTCTGAGTCACCTCATGAATGTACTTTATGGCCGAGAATTAATCAAATTCTTAATAGGATATTTGTATTTGTATTTATTCAAGAAAAGTCAAAGTCATATCACAAAACACGGTGCAATTCCTAATGAATTCGACTGGAAATTATTTGGATTTCAAATAGTTACATTCAAAATAAAATAAAAATACGTCCGAAATTCAATAATTTCTTACAGAGATTTGATAAACTGGACCAAAGATACAAAATTATTAATACTATTTTTTCTCTATGTATTTCAGAATGCTATAGTGATTATATTTACAATCGCAAGGACTTAGATGATTATGAAAAAAGTATGTTGTTGAAAAAATGCCGTTCTTACCTAAGCGATGAAATCAAATATTTAAGAGGAAAAATGTTTCCCCAACTCCGTGAAGAACGCCACAGGAATTTGGCAGATTTAAAACAAGTTTAAGATGTAAGCAGAGCATATTAAAAAAAACATTCAGTGTGTTTTAAATTAAAAACTTTTTATTTCATTTGACAAATCTATGTATATTTAATAGCATTAGAACGTTCCAGCGCAGTGTAATAATCCCTCACAGTTATTCGTCTTACTATTTTGAAATCTTGTGCATTTAATTTTTGTTAGGTACATTTTTTTAGTACCAAATTTGCACAATACTTTATTCTCTAATATACGCACGCTTCGATTGAAATAACTTCAACCCTAATATGCGAACACCAAGAAAGTTTTTCTTGATTTTGTATCTGGGATATCTTACATCTATTTTCCGATCAAAACAACAGCGAATTGTATCATTATTACTGATTTTATAAAAACTCTTATCGTACAATTAATTATTCACTGATCAGGTAATAATTGTATACTTTGTGATTTCTAAAATCAGAAATAACTATAGATTTTGCTAAAAAAACTTTCCGTAATCATAAGCAGAAAGAAACAATCAAACTTTTCAAGGACAAAAAAATATTCTCAGATTATTTGAATCAAACTTTATTTTTTAAGTCTTTTTTTAACGGATAAAAGTATGAAAAGTTCGATTCATATCCTTTCCTAACCTATCCGATTCCTATCCGATCCTATAATTTGCTAACCTATTCGATTCTTTTCTACACAATCCTTTCCAAACCTGTACGCTCCTAGCCCATCCGATTTTATCCTTTCCTATCCAATTCCTTTCATATCCGATCCTTTCCTTATCTATCCTACCCTATCAACAGGACGAAATTCGGACGGGCGGACACCCGACCGAAACTATGAAGGTTTCAGTCCGGGGCTATGAAGCCTTAAACATTGGTTGTTCAGTTTTTATACGAGAAAAAAGATTAGAATAGATCAATCTTGATTTTGGTAACCCCAGGATAGTTTTTTTATCCCTAAAAAGTCTCATTGTTTATATCTGTAAATAATTTTTTTTTTAATTTTAGCAAAATGTATAACTGTTATTGACTTTATAAGAATCTCTAATCGTACAATGAATCGTTCACTGATAAGATAATAATTGTATGATTGCAAATTTTTAATATCAGAAATAATTATAATTCGCTGAAAAAGCTCATAGACAGAAATAAACAGTAAGATTTTTTTTAAAAGACAAAACTATCTTCAGATTATTTAAATCAAACTTTATTTGTTATCATTTTTTATTGTATAAAACTGATTAAAATATAGCAAACAGATATTTTTGTAGTCATTTTTCCATGGAACAATTTTGCTATGTTGACTTTTTCATATAACGCTTCCTATTTGAGAAAATCTAGAAGTTTCAATTTTTGATGTCCCAGATACAAAATGAAGAAAAACATTCTTGCTGTTCACACTTTTGGGTTTAAGTCATTTCAATCGAACTGCGTGAGGTGATTTATGCAACTCGTCGAAACTTGAGAGGTTCCTTATAATTAATAGCATTAGATGAAACGATGACAATACTTCAACAAATATTTTTGTGCTGAAGTGTTGGAAAAAAGGGTTCCAGCTCACTTATGAATGATACTCGTACTGGTCGCACTATGTTCTAAAATTTTTTACGGAAGATATTATTGTCGTTTTTTAATTATAAGTTATTCTTATCATTAATCGAGATTCCAAGTGATTATAACCGTTCTAATATGCTTTGTTATTTTATGATTGAAATTGTTGTGGATCTGTTTGAATGTTACTGATGATATAAGCGCTATAAAAAAATAGTTAAACTTTAAATTTGCCTTGATCAAGTTTAAGTTTTCTATTTGCTTGAACAACTTTTGTAACTACGCTCTTATGCTCGAGCTAAATCTGTAATGATTTATTAATAAACAGTTCTATTTGAATACAATCAACAGATCCTTCCATTTTTGTCGCTCAAAATTATTCAGTTGATAGTGTTATTTGCAGGCGAACAAATGAACAAAAATTGTCGTGTGGAATTTGTAATAAAAAATACAAGCAAAACAAAATTTTTGACAAAGATTTATGGGAAATTCAATGTAAAAAACACTGCAAGTCGTGAAAAAATTTGCGTGGTATTAAGAAGAAATATTACTCGGAGTTTTGCTTGGAATTTTAAATAAATAATACAATCAAATTGAATACAATTTTTTGGCTGAGGTTCGTGCAATATTCGAGATAAAAAATATTTTCGCTTGGAATTTTAGGTGAAAAATACTCCAATTAGAGAAAAATGGTCGCGCGGAGTTTTGCTTGGAATTTGAGATTAGAAATACTCGTCAAATAAAATTTTCCCGCGGAGTTTCGCGCGAAATTCGAGATTATAATACTGCAAGTGGAGAAAAATATTCGCGCGGAGTTTCGCTCGAAATTTGAGATAAACAAATTCAAGTCTAATAACATTTTCGTGCGGAGTTTCGTGCGAAATTCGAGATTATAATACTGCAAGTGGAGAAAAGTATTCGCTCGAAATTTGAGATAAAACATTCTCCAAGTCGAATAAAATTTTCGGGCGGAGTTTCGTGTGAAATTTAAGATAGAGAACACTGCAAGTTAAGTTGAATTTTCGGGTGGATATCCAAGCGAATTTCGCGCGAAAAAAGGTTCCAAAACGCCACGCGAAATCCGCCCGAAATTCACGCGAATCCGCTCGGATTTAGCACGGATTTCGGACAGATTTCCGCTCGAATTTCGCCCGAATCATTTTCACCCGGGTCCCATTTTCGGAACTCAAAAAACTCCGAGAGATGGTTTTATCGTTAAAGGAGCTAAAGGGAATTAAATTTCAAGAAATTCCATTACTCCCTTACGGCTTGAAGCTTGGTAAAAAGTGCTGGTATTATCTTTATAAGCCGTCTAATTTTTTCAAAAATATGTTATTCATCTGTCCCAGTACACAATTATTCATACCGACAAATTGGGTCCTTATTTGGAGACATATTTAAAATGAACCCTATTGAAATAATCTTCAAGGAGATCCTCGTGTTATTTTGGGATGAGGATTTCCTCGAGGATTTTTACATTCTCATCATAATGACAAGGTATTGGTTTTATGTTAAAACTGACTATCGCGGATTTCTTTAAATCTCCACGTTTCGAGACTCCCTGAATCCGATAAAAACCGGTTGTACGATGGTGTCTGTCTGTCGTCGTCTGTATACCGAATAACTTTTGAAAGACTAATCGTATTGGATTGTGCTTTGGCACACTCTTTTAGAAACCATTTTTTTTAAGATTTAAAAATTCTATGTACGGCTATTCGTAGGACTCGAAAAGTCGAACAATTTATCCTTACAACTTTTTTCGATAAAAAAAATTGTCCGAGTTATAGCATTTTCAAAATTCAAAAAAGCAAACGAATGTATTTATTCAAGAAAAGTCCCTAGGGCTAAATAGTCCTCTAAGGAACAGGATAATACAGGGTCATTACAAATTTGTGCAAGCACTGGTCGGCAGAATACTTGATTAATCTTATAATCTAATCTATAAACTAAATAAAATAAATAAATAGAGTCGACCTCAGAATACGTATCAAATTAGGTATGAGATTAATGCGTAGTAAGTAACATTAGATGATTAATTGGTAGCTCTTGTGCATGTTAAGGTAGAAATAAAGAGGGAAAAACTGTGTGTAAAAGAAATACTTTGCAAAAGTTAATGAAAACAAAAGGCAATTCGAAGATGAAATGTTCAAGAACTAAATATGAGAGTTTACCAGTGAGTAATTTCAAAAGTTGGGTTAGGAGTATTGTACAAAAATTTGAAAAAGAGATTCTTAAGATGATACAGGGAAGGTGCATTTCTAATATCATATGGTACTTTATTCCATAACCGGGCACCCCTTACTATAAATGATCGTTGAAGCTGACACGTTCTGTGAAAAGGAATCTTAAGGATTTTATGTCTTTTACGAAGCTTAGAATGTGCTTGAAGGTCTCTGTCCACAAATTGGAATAGGTTGAATAGATACTCAGGAGCTTTGTCCAGAAAAAAATTGTAGAGCAAATTACCCATAAAGAATTGTCTTCTCTTGGGAACATTAAGCAGACCAGCCTTAGGTCTGTATGGAGTTATGTGTTCGTATTTAGGCAAATTGTAGATAAAACGGACACAAGCATTTAACGTAAGCTCAAGCTTTAAATTTAAATCGTCGGTCAAATCATCATATACTAAACAACCGTAGTCAAAATGGGGCAAGATTAAACTCTTAACCAAAAGTATCAGAGTAGAGGTGGGTAAAGAGTCCTTATTCCTATATAGTTGCTGTAGAATTCGGTATGTTTTCCTTGAGATACTCTGTACCTGTTCCTTCCAGGACAAGGTACGGTTATGGAAATATCCCAGATCTTTAACCACTTCCGAAAAAGGGATAGTAAGATTCTCGATACGAAGAGGTAGAAATGATGCCAGTGTTTCAAGCGACGGAGATGAAGCAGGTCCAACAACAATTGCCTGAGTTTTGCCCGGGTTAAGAGTAAGTCCATTCTTTCAGGTCCAGAGGATAACGCGATCGATATCCTCTTGGACTAGAACAAGTAATCTACTTGATGAAGATATTGGTCCCGATAAGTAGATTTTGACATCGTCAGCATATGTGTGATATTTGCAATGTTGAAGTTCACTTCAAAGGTCAGAAGTGAACAAATTGAAGAGGAGGGGTGCCAGAATGGAGCCCTGAGGAACCCCACTCTGGACTTCCCACCAGTCACAAAGCTCACCACTACTATTAATAATTCTGGGAGACCGATTATTAAAATAGGATTTAAACCACTTGACAAAAGAGTTTGACAAGTTAAAGGATTTTAACTTTTGTAGGAGTGACTTATGATTGACCATATCAAAAGCCTTCGAAAAATCAAACAGAACAACAATCGTGATCTCCCTATTATCTATTGCTAATTTGAGATCCGTCGTTACTTTAAGGGAAGCAGTAAGAGTGCTATGCTTTGCCCGAAAACCTGATTGCATCGGGTCAATAGCCTTAGATAATTCGAGAAATTTAGAAAGTTGCAGGTGAACAATTTTTCCAAGTGGTTTAGACAGTGCACATAAAATAGAAATTGGCCGGAAGCCTTTCGGGGAAGTAGGTTCGCACTGTCAAACTGGAGATTTTGCACCTCGACAGTGTTACCACGAGAGAGGAAGTAGAGGAAGCACTTCAGAGAGAACTCGGCGCTAAAGCAAAAGGCGCAAAGGTGTATATCATGAAGGCCAACAGGCGAGAACAAATGATCGCCATCGTGGTGCTTAACGAACAAGCAGCTAACGAACTGCTGGAAACCGCCCACATAAAAGTGGGGTGGATAAACAGCAGGGTCAGACGAAGAACACGGATCGATCGGTGCCTCAAGTGTCTAGATTATGGACACCAAGCCAGATTCTGCAAGGGGCCAGATCGTAGCGGCCTATGTTACAGATGTGGCTTGGGTGGGCACAGAGCAAACGGCTGTGCGTCCGAACCACACTGTGTGCTCTGCAACGGTATGCAGCCAAGACCGGCGAATCTCAACCACATACCGGGAACAGGAGGGTACACAGTCTTTAGACAGGCAATCGAAAAAAGTGAAACACAGCCGGGTATGACGAGAGGCATCCAAGCTAATATGCACAGAAGCAAATTAGCAAACCACACTCTAGAACAATTAGTTCTGGAGTGGAAAGCCGATCTGCTAATCATCAGCGAACAGTACACGGATAGGGACACCACAAAATGGTTTCCGGACAAACTTGGAACAGCAGCCATCTGGGTGCGAAACCAAGGGGTAGTGCCGATTGAAATCCAGGGCTCTTGAGACGGATATGTCTTGGTCAAGAGCAAAGGTGTCACGTACGTGAGCTTCTACCTCACGCCTAATGAGAGCATTCAGGATTTGCAGGAAAAACTGGATCTTCTAGAAGACCTCATCCAAGATCCAGAGGGAGGAGTGATAGCGGCAGGAGACTTCAACGCTAAAGCGGTAGAATGGGGAATGCCGAAATCAGACTCGCGAGGAAAACGAATACTGGAGATGGCTGCAAGACGGGGCCTGCTGGTCATGAATACCGGCAAACGCCAACATTCAGACAAGCAGGAAACGTAGGTACGATCCCGGACCTCACCCTAGCTTCGGAGGGAATAGCTCCCCTTATGGAGAACTGGGAGGTCCTAGAGGACTTCACGGGAAGCGATCACCAGTATATACTTTTCAACATCAAAGGGAATCTGGGAGCCAAGATACAGCATCGTAATCCAAAAGGTGGAATATTGCTAAATTGGACGAGGAAAAACTATTCCTGACGATTGTCAGAGGCCAAAACAGCCTGATGGAGAAAACTGACATCGAAACGGAAGAATTAGTGGAAGCTACCATGCAGATACTTAACCAAGCCTGTGATGTCTCGATGCCTCGGAAGAAGGGGCACAATAACAGAACATCGGCCTATTGGTGGAATGGTGAAATAGCTGATCTGCGAAGAGAATGCATCAAACGCAGGCGAACGGCGACTAGGAAGAAGGGAAGAGGCGCTAAGGAGTACAAGTTGGCCAAGAAAGAACTTGGCAAGGCTATTAAGAAAAGCAAACGCCAGAGCTGGGGAAACTTGCGCCAGGAAGTGGACAATGAACCTTGGGGCTTGGGTTACAAAATTGTGACCTGGAAGCTCGGAGCCCTCTCAGCGAGTGAATCAATGAGAGCGGAAACCATGAGGAACATCGTCGACGTGCTCTTTCCGACACATCCGACCAGAGGGAAGGACAGATACAGAACTCCTTTAACGGAGATCCCACTCTTCAGCGAGGAGGAACTTATAGAAGCTGGGACCTCCCTGCAGAACAGAAAAGCGCCAGGAGGACCTGATGGGATCCCAGCGAAACTCATGGAGAAGATGTTGAAGCCTCGCCTGCTGGCGGCCGTCCAAGCAGGAGGTGATCTCTCTGAGAGACAACATGTGTTCAGGAAAGGAAGGTCCACGATACACGCGGTCCAAGAGGTAGTGGACACCATAGATCGAGTACAGAAGGAAAGCCGATACACCAGAAAAATGGTTCTGCTGGTAACGCTGGATGTGCGAAATGCCTTCAACTCGGCCAGATGGGTAGAGATGATTAAGGCGCTGGAGGATTTTAAGAGAGTACCTCATGCGTATGTTGAGAAGCTATCTGGCCAATAGAGTCTTGATATACGACACTACAGAAGGCCCAAGAAGGAAACAGATCACCGCCGGAGCAGCTCAGGGTTCAATCCTTGGCCTTGGTCTCTGGAAACATTGAAAAATAAAATCCTGAGGATAGGAATGCCAGAAGACACGTATCTGAGTGGGTATGCAGATGACATTCTAGCGGTAATTGCAGCGAAATCTACGGAGGAGCTGCAATGGAAGCTAAACCAGGTGATGCGACGCGTGAGCAGGTGGATGGATGACCACGGACTAGATCTGGCTACGGAGAAAACGTAGCTGGTGATAGTAACGAGGAAGTACATCCCCCTGCACACACGACGGAACTCAGTAGACTCATGGTCAACGTGAGTGGCCCGAGACCCAGCAAGCGCCGACTGCTAGTGTCAGTAGCCCAGTCCATAATGCTTTACGGAACTGAAATATGGGCGTACGCATTTAAAAAAAGACATACCGGAGACGTTTGGCAGCGGTTCAGCAAATAGGCGCACTCAGAATCGCGTGCTCTTATAGAACGGTATCCGAACCAGCGATTCTAGTAATCGCGGGGACGATACCGATCGATCTTCCAGTCCAGGAGAAAAAGAAAGTGTTCCACAAGAGACCCGAAGTGACCAAAGCAACAGCGAAAGACGAAGCCAGAGCAGCCAGCATGGAACGATGGCAACAACGCTGGAACAATGATCACCGAGGAAGATGGACCGAAAGGTTGATCCCAAAGGCGAACGCATGGTTGGACCGCAAACACGAAGAAAACAACTTTTACATGACACAATTCCTCTCGGGACACGGTTACTTCCGTAACTACATGTTCAAGAGAGGAAAAGTCAGCAATCCAAAGTGTGAGTATTGCGAGGCGGAAGCCGACGATGCGAAGCACACTTTTTTCGAGTGAGAACGCTGGGCCGAACTTAAGCATAGGCTAGAAAGCGAGATTGGAGACATAACGCCTGACAATATTGTCGGGTTTATGCTTCAAAGCTTGGAATGGTGGAACAGAGTTTCTACTTATGTCGAAACCATTCTACGCAAGAAAAAGGAAGGACAGCTCAGAGACTGAGGACGCACAAGTAGTCTTATTAGCATGGAAACTATTCAAGCCTTAAACTGCCGAAGGCCGACGAGCCCGGTGCGGGACATCGTCGTGCTGCTGAGGACGATGCGTAACATCTTGGTTGGGCCATGAAGTGAAATATATTCCAGAAGGAAGAAACTACCAGGAGCCCGAGGCAGTCCAACCTATCACCCCCAAGCAGGATGTCGAAAGCCGACGAGCCCGATGTGCGGTACCTCCGCACATACTGAGGACGATGCGTACATCCTGGTTGGGACAAGGTGCCAAAGAAAAGAAAACCAGCAGAAGCCCTAGTAGGCAAATAAATGGCACCCCCTGAAGTAATGCGAAAGCGGTTCCGGGGGGGATTTCTGCCAGGAGAAAGGGTGGTGTTTTTTAGTGGGTCGTTGATGGCATCACTATAATGGTCAAATTAAGATCTCCCTGTATATTCCTATATATTGAGATCATTTTAGTAATGACATCAGAATCCCCACACTACCGAGAAGTGCGGACCCTTCTCGGTGTGTTATAAGAACATTTTTCATCAGCCCTCGTAAAAAAAATCATTAGGTCAATACGAGTACTGGAACGATCAGTATGGTGAGTAGAATCATGAGGTACAATCGAGAGTCCCGAAGAGTGTACCAAAGATGTTAGATATTTAGAATGATTGAATGAATGCGATAAACATTCATACGGCCATCTTTAACGAAGGGAGCATCAAGAGCCTTCGCAACCGATTCTAGGACCGATGGAAGATCATCATTCGGCTTCATAGGTAACCCATGCATTTCAAGGGTACTTTGAAGCGGAGCTTGCTCTTGGTAATTGAGAGAAGCTTCAAGTGAGACGACCTTCAATTTTAGCGAGCTTGCCTCCGTCTTTATTTTTGTGACCTGATCCGCATTGCTAACAGTAGAACTTTCAAGCAGATTGATTCTGCAAGAATTCTCTGAAATATCTACCTTGATTTCCTGAACCGTAGTGTTGATTTTTTTAATCCGCTTAAGTTGCTTAGTTTCGAATTCCTTGAAAAGATTTCTAATCTGTTCCTGCGCCTGCACGGCCTCTTCCCTCTGAGCTTGTAAGACCGCACTGTGGATAGCCTCGATGTATCCAGGCGGCAGGGCTACAGCAGTGACAGGGACGGCAGAAACTGTTGTAGGTAAGGGGTTACCTACCTGATCCTTACTGGCGGGGCCGATACCTCCACTTAGCAAGAAGCTTTGATCCAAACCTGAAGAGGTGTCACTAGCATTTGACGATTTGCAGTTCACGCAAATAAAATCGACTAATCCCTTTTTCAGATCATCAAATGCTTTTTTTGACAATCCAACATTGACGCAGGCTAAGTGGCTGAACACGCCACACTTAATGCAGGAAACAGCACCCTGCGATCCTCTGGATATTGTCTTATTACACTCGGGACAAGCACCCATTGTAATATACGTATTAACTGTGCAAGAACTGTCGAATTCCGAAACTGAAAAACAGTCTTTTAAGCACCAAAGAGGCCAAAAATCACCAAATGCAACATATACACTGCACTCCGAATACAAATATAATCACTGAGACACAATACAAAGTACAAAATTGCTTAATAAATAAGTTATGGTAAGTATAGAGCGAGACCCTATTCCTGATTCCTGACAAGAGTTCATTCATTTATGTAAATCTGAGTAGAAACATATACATTAATAATCAAGTTCTTTTCAATTCCATATAAACCCTTTCAATAATAATTCTTTTTTTATTCCATTCAGTCCAGATGATGTCAATCCACTCAACTTCTCACAGATAATTCTAATTTAGCTATAAGGAAAGTATCCTGTTCTGCTAAAAGAACTTCAAATACTGCTTCAAATACTATAACCCCTGTGCACACTATTAGATTCGCGAGAGAGGTATGCACTCGGAGGGTTGATAAAATTGAAATTTTCGATACTGTATTGCTTAAAATTCAGAATTTTTAAATAGTACCTTGTTCATTTGAAAGTGTTAATATATTTAAACAGTTTAAAACTGTTCCCTAGTCGATTTCAGGTCCGTAATATCATTCTCAAAAAAATAATGTTCAATTATCTTTTCAGAACCAGCAATAACTTGCAAACTTTGTGGAGGGCCGATTACAAAACAAGAATTTAAATCCGAAATGCAAGAGGTCATGCGAGCTACTAAACAGCGGTATCGTAACGCCGTAAAGAGGTACGTAACAAACAATTTTGACTCAGAAGAAGAAAAAGAGAATGAGAGGATGCAGCTGGAGGAGATAAGAAATCAAATTGCCTATGAGATGGCACGTAAAGATCATGACGATGAAGATGGGTATCAAAGTTTTATGGCAGATGACGAATTGTAGTTCTGCTTAAAAACTATTTTTATGTTAGCTTTTGTGAAACGTATTAAAATTAATGTTAAGCCTTACAGGATATCCTGCAAGGCTTACATTAGACATCCCAGGAATATCCCCAGGATGGACCGGGATGTGTTTGGGATGTAAATGGGATATTCAAATGTCCCACGTGGGATATTACAAAAATTTCAATGTCTGATGTCGGAAATTTGAATACCCCATTTACACCCGAAACACATCCCGGGATATCCCTGGAATGTCTAAATTTCCGCCATGTAGGATATCCCATGGGTTAACCCTCAGATATCCCTGGGATAACCCGGGACCTAAAAGGGATCAAATGAGATATCCCGCAATATCCTATTGCTGTGAGGATTAACATTAATTTAATACATTTCACAAGGGCTCACAAATTCATGTTTATATTTTAGTTTCGTTAAATCTTCTATCTTAGTTGACTTTGATGTTCCACAAACTAAATGTGGTATTAAACTAGTAAATATAGTATTAAAAAATTATTTAATCTCTCACAGCAACGGGCTTATTCAGAATATCCTATCTATAACCCAAATATCATCAGGATCTCCTAAAGATATCTACATGATATATCACGTGAGATATCATAATTTTAGAGATATGTCTCGTGGGGCCTTTTCATATCCCAGAAACATCCCGAGATATCTTACGGATCATAATTAACAATGTCTATTTTACGAAAACTGCAGTCAAGAAATTTTTATAACAATGTTTATAAAACTTATAACGTATATGGCTGAAACCAGTGTAGTTTTGAACTACTATCCCAACTGGGATATGACAAAAATTTCAATTCCTTATGTCGGACATATTAATACCCCATTTACATCCCAAACATATCCCGGGATATCTTGGAGATATCCCATGGGCTAACCCATGTGTTTGTGTTCATACATTTGAAAAAATGTATTAGTTTTACTTTTTTGCTAATAACAATGTTTTAAAATGTATCTGATTCTCCTTATTTTTAATTTATTATAGGTATTTATAAACGAAACATTTATAAAAAACATACTCGCATTGTGTCATCACGTGGTCGCATTGTGTCATCACGTGGTCGCATTGTATCATCACGCATGCGCCTCGCACGACGTGCGACCCATGAAACACATATGCGGACACACCCGTATGCTACATCCTTCCCATATATGCTCCCATGTTGCCTCTTCCCATTCACAGATTCTGCACTTTCTGTTCTCTTCCTTTTCCCAATAGATCCCTTCCCTTACCTCGTTTCCCAATCTAAAACTTGCTATTATGGTCCATCTTCTCTCTCTCCATCCCTTTTCTAAATACTTTGGTACTCCTTCCTTATTTATCATCTTATACCATTTAATATGTTTTCATTCCTCAATCAAACACTTTCTCGCCAACTCGCCTCCCTTTCACTCCCACAGCATCTTCTCAAATTTCCGTGCCCTGTCTCCCGCTCTAGTATTTAATTTATCCCTTTGCGCTTCTTCTCCCAACATTTATCCCGGCGTCCTCGAGTCTACCCCTAGTGTCCACCTTATATACCTTTCTTGTAAACTCTTAATCTCTTTCCTTTCTTTCCACCCCCATATCTCTGCTCCATAACCTAATACCGGCCATACCAGCGTATCAAATAACCACATTATCCTTATCCAATCAGTTTTACCTTCTTCCTATTCCCCATATGTGTTTTATTGCCCCTGCTGCTTTTTTATCCTTTCTCCTATATCAGATCTAGGATCTCTATTTGTTTGCAAGGTATATCCCAAATATTTAAACTCTTCTACTTCTTCTAACTTTATTCCTTTTCATTTTCCCGTCCATTCTTTCCGTCTTCCCCTCCTTCCCTAAACCTCTGTTCTAAACCTAAAACCTAAACCTTTGTCTTTTCTACATTTAAATTCAACTTTTTCCCATCTAAGTATTTCTCTAATCCTGTAATTAAGCCAGCCATCCCTTCTTCATCTTCTGCCATCAACACTATATCGTCTGCGTATGCCAGTGTATCTATCTTTCCGTTCCCTATCCTAACTCCTCCCCACCCTTTTTTCTTAATTTCTTCTTCCAAGTCTGATATTAATATATTAAATAAAAGTGGGCTCAGAGGACATCCTTTCCTTACTCCTCTCATCAACTAGAAACTTACCTTTACGTTGCTCTTTGTCTCTCTAAAAATTTCCGATACTCCCTTTATTACCCTGGCGAAAGTTTCGGATAGGAATTCATTCCAAATTATTCCGAAATCTGTATCCGAACCAACTCGAATCAGTCCGAACCAATCCGAAAAATGTTCTACATTTCGTTCGATCCAAATTATATTCGATTCAAATGAATCCGAATCAATCCGAACTCGGATTGATATATACTGAATTTCCAATCCGAATGAATCCGAGTTAGGATTGAATTGGATTGATTCAGATTCAAAATCGGTTCAGGTCAATCCGAGTTCGGATTCATTCGCATTGGAAATTTGGTTCGGACTGATTCGGATTGGAAGTTAGGATTGAACCGGATTGAGCGGATTAATTTTTAACCGATTTGGATCGAACGAAATTGAGAACTTTTTTCGGATTGATTCAGATAGATTCGGATTGGTTCTGATACAGATTTCGAGATGATTCAGATTCTTTCTGAATGATTCGAAATGAATTCCTATCCGAAACTTTCGTCAGGGTAATCCCTCTCGTATCCCCTTTTTCACCATAACCTTTTCTATCATATATGTTGTCCATTACCCCCATCCCTTTTCTAAACCCTGTCTGATTTAGTGGCTCTATATTTTTTTCTCAACTTCTTTCTTCAACCTCTCCGATAAAACAGTCACATATACATTATGTAATGTTGGCATTAGCGTCACTTCTGTATAATCTTTAACCTCCTCCTATTTGCCTTTCTTCATTATGAGTACTACTGCTCCTTCCTTCCATAACTCTGGCCACCCCTCTCCTCTCCATACCACGTTATCCATGCCCATTCTTTTAATACTATCCCACCATATTTCCAGACGTCATTTGGAATCTCATATATACCAGGTGCCTTTCCATCTTTCATTATCTCTAATACCAAGACTATTTCCTCCCTTGTAATGTCCTTCTCCTCAACTGTTCGTCTACCATATTTTCGTCCTTTCCTAACTCTTCTCTCTACCCCTCCTAGCAGTTCCATACAATTTTTTTCCATTCTACCATCTCAATATCCTTTCCTTCTTCTTCTCTCGCTATTTGCCACTTTCCAAACCTCTTTTTCCGTCCTAGCCTTCTCCACCTCTTCTTCAAACCTTTTATTTGCCTCCTCTTTTTTTTATCACACAACTCAGGATACCCCTTTTTCTCCTATATTCTTTTCCACTACTTGTCCCTTTTCTCCATTTTCTCATTCCCTTCTCACTTCCTTCTTCTTCTGTTTACATTCCTCATTCCATCCACTTCTATTTGGCACTTCTCGTTTTGGACAACTGACTCTATCTCCCTTGGAGCGTTCGGTAGAGCAAGGTCACGGCCAACACTGTAAGAGCAACAAAGATTGTAATAAAGCACTCTTAGGGCCGCATTATGTCTGAAGATGTACGTCGTTCCTGCGTGGGTGGGACACTTCGATAGTATGTGTTCTAAGTACTCAGCGTGTGCATGACACGCTGTGCACCTATCGCTGGGAAGTTCTTGACATAAAATACGGTCACGGTATGCTAAGGTGGACATGACACCGTTCTGACATGCGAAAATAAAACCCTCTGTACCTAAATTAAGCCCTGATGATCTGAGGAAAGCAAAAGTTTGCTCCTTCGACAAGGATTGTTTTTCTACATTTCTGTGAAAGTTTACGTGCATTTTCTTGTCGAGTAGCTGTTGGTCAAATTTGTCAACCTCTGCTTCCTTCACTTCGGCTTTTAGAACTGAAGCATCTAGATGGAGTAATGCACTTTCCTCACTTCTGATGTTAAAATTCAGGCCAAGGGTCTCGGCCGTTTGCTCCGCGGCTTTGTAAACGAACGCTCCTTCGCCAATCATCTCGTGGTTCCTGACCATCATTAGGAGAGTATCTCTGCCATTCGCAAAGATGTAAGCTGTACTTAGAACAATCCGGTTATGAAGATACTGGAGATTCAAAAGTCCGCGTCCGCCTTGACGGCGTGAAATATATAATCGCGGAACTGACGAATTGATATGCAAGCTTTGATGCATATGCATGATCTTACGTGTAATGACATCAAGGGCCTTAAGCATGTTAGTCGCAGATACCTTGTTCAACGCCGACAGATTGGAAGACCAAATCTGTCGAAGAAGATGCTTGTATCTGCTTCGGAGAGACTTCTTCACTGATGTTACGTCCTGAATGCGGTTTTGAGGCACGCCCAGGTATGTATAGGTCGCTCCAGTATTAAGATGTCTGATAACACTTATATCCACAAGCTCAGGGTCCTTGGGAACGCCAGTAATCTTTCCTTTCTTCAGATAAATTTTGGCACACTTGCCCAAGCCAAAGTCCATTCCAATCTCTCCTGTGTAGTTCTTGACAATATTTATAGCAGATTGAAGTTTGCTTCTACCAGAGGCATAGATGTTCAGGTCATCCATATAAAATACATGAGTGACCTTATGCTCGCGCTGATTAGTGTCGCTACAGAGGTATCCAGGAGAATTTCGTAGTGCGAGAGATAGAGGCAAAAGTGTGATGCAAAAAAGCAAAGGGCTCATGGTATCACCTTGAAAGACGCCCCTCTGGAAGGTGACGTTGTTCGTTGTCACACGATAATTTCTAGATGAGATAATAAATCTAGTTTTCCAAAGAGGCATCAATCTCTCTATGCATCTCACTATGTGTGGATGTACCTTCAAGCTTTCCAACAGACAGATGATAAGCCTATGAGAGGTTGAATCGAAAGCTTTCCGGTACTCAATCCAGGCCATTGATAGGACGCGCTGATGGGCTGCAGCGTCTTTACAGACACACCTGTCAATTAGCAGGTTCTCTCGACAGCCTGCTACACCTTTTTTCGAGCCACGTTGTTCGTACATCTCTCGCCATACAGGCTCAATTCGTCGAACAATCCTGTTGTTGAGGACAGCTGTAAAGATCTTATACAGCGTGTTCAAACAAGTTACTGGCCTGTAATTCTCTGGGTTGGACAAGTTGCCTTTTTTTGGCAGGAGTATAGTGCGTCCTAACACCAGCCACTGCGGAATGGGCGTCTCCGACTTTAAATATGAGGTGAATATGCGGGCCAAATGTTGGTGTGTAAAAGTAAACTTCTTCCACCAAAAGTTCTTGATACAATCTGGTCCAGCAGCGGAAAAGTTCTTCGTGCCTCTAAGTGCTTTTTTCACCTCTTCGGCAGTGATTGATGGACATTCCTCCTCAGATATTATGAGGTTGTCGCAAAACTCCTTGAAGCGGATGATATTTTCAATATCTTCTTTCAACTCTAGTGTTTTCGGGATCTTGTACACCTCTCTCCAAAAAGTCTCTACCTCCTTGGGCTTGGGTGGATTTTTGACAGAAACAGGTAGATCGCTGAAGAGGCGCGATGGGTCAGCGAGAAACTGTTGATTCTCCCTGATCCATCTCTCCCTCTTCTGTATTCTCCTCCTTGCGTCAGATAACAGCCGTATTTTGTCAACAATATGCTGCTTGATTGTCAACAGCTTTGACTTGTTTAGTGTGTGATTCAAGATCCTTAGTTCTTGAAGAACTTTCGAACCCTTTCCGTAAACGGTCTACCAGATGTTATGTAGTCAATCACACATTGAACACGGGACGCATCCCTCCTTCCCCATCCAATCTTCTTGTTCAGTTGATGCAAGCGTCTTTTGGTCTTTTGATCCATCGTTGGTTTCAGCCTTCGACTTGAATCAGCCAAAGTTCTCGCAGCACCATAAACTGAGCAATTGATGGTCCAAAGGTCGGACTCTTGCGAGATATCTCCACGAAGGAAGGCATCCATTTCAGCCAGATCTTGGGGCTTAGGAGGAACTTGCATGCTAATGTTCCTTCTAGTAATGAAATTGCGATCATCTCTCAGAAGGTGCCTGCTTTCTGCGGTTGGTCTCAATGTCGCTTCCGCATCTTCCTCTGTAGCTTGATAAAGCAGCGGTTGGGGAAGCGCTCCGCGTACATATCCATTTTTCCGGAGGTAGTCGGCTTGATTTCGCAAAGACTGATGCGAAACGTGCTGAAGCTCAGGGTGTTTCTGGCACCACAGAGTGTGCATACGCGACATAAAGTGTCCGCGAACAGGGATAATGCTGGCATCGTAGCAGTCTAGCACGTCATCCCTGAGTCGATCCGTCCACTCAATGTGGGCGTTTCGCCGGTTCGTCGTCGTGTTTCCATCTAAATTATTTTCAGCAACCCGAACTCTAGGCTGATCGGCATTGTTTGCCGACCCATTGTCGGGTGTTCTGCGCGTTCGATTGTCTTGAACCGCAACTACAACATTTTGGTGTTTTGGTGGTTTCATTGTTGTTCCCACGAGCAGCTAGGGAAAGGGTTAGTCCATCCTTGTAGAGCCCCGCGTGCAAGGATAAGGCTGATAGTCTGAGAGGTCGCCCGGTATCCCAGAGTCACCGTTTGAGACACCTAACCCAGGTGCCATATATATATATATATATATATATATATAT
>CAKNYM010037876.1:0-15356 GCA_932195095.1 Andricus curvator | reverse complement strand
TCATGGAAAGTTATCTTTTCAAATTAAAAGAATTTTAAATGATTTTAATATTACAACAAATTTTAGAATTGACTCTAAACTCGATAAATTCATAAAATTAGGAAAAGATTTATTAGATAATTTACAACTTACTGATGTAGTATATAAAATTCAATGTTTGAATTGTGATAAATGTTATGTGGGTCAAACTAGTAGATTACTTGCTACAAGAATTAAAGAACATCATGATAATTTCAGACAAAATCCTAAAAACCATAAAGTCATAGCAAAACACCAGGTTGAAACTGGACATTCAATTGATTGGGATAATGTTATAGTTTTACATCATGAACCTAATGAATTTAAAAGACTAATAGCAGAAATGTTTTTTATTAAGAAAAATAGCAATAAATGCTTGAATATAATTTCAGATCTTAATAATTATAGTCCAATATATAATATAATTTTAGATTCTTTCATTTAATCAAAAAAATAAAAATTTTCAAAATTTCAAATTGATGAATTTTTCAATAAAATTTTTTTTTTACATTATTGGTATGTACATTTAATTATAATCAATAGTAATATTTTAAATTTTCAAAACAATTTTTAAGGTTTGTTAATAATACTTAATTTTCTGACTCTTGTATTTAATTTAGTAATTAGATTTATCTAGAAACTATAGTACCTTATGATATAAATTGATGATACGTCATTGATAATTTCTGTCTTTGTTAAGGTTTCTCCTTCTTTCTTTCTCAATTTCTCTTCGTAAAAATGGAGCATAATGGTTCTGATGTCTCCGATTTATTTACAACTAAATTAACTAAATTATTCGTTTTGCAATACTTGAATTTACAATATTAAACAATTTTTAATAACATTAATATCAACAAAAAAAATCACAACTAGAAAATGAAGAATTTGAAGGTAAATATTTCATTACAATTTCTTTACCTCAAAAAACTTTTTACTCAAATGTATCAATTAAAACCTAAATTATTCCATATTTATATAGTGAATAAGAATGAGAAAGAGAAACCTGTAAAGAAAAATTGAGTTGATGAACTTCGAAATTTAACAAAAAAATTTTTAATATTGTCCTGATGAGGAAAACATCGGTTTTCGAAACTTTGGCAGCTGTAATGGAATAAAGGATTTAACAACGAATCTCCTTTCATTGGTCTGAAGTACGTCATAAACCACCTATATATATATATATATATATATATTATATTATTATAAATTTATATCACTCAGACAAACAACATCGCTAAAACATCTGCATTAATCTAATTATTTATTTAAATTTAATAATAGTAAAAAATTCAAATTTTTAATACATTCAATTTACTCAAAATATATGTGAATTATTGTGAGATTATGTCTAGCTTAATAATTAATGTTTAAAAAAAATTTATTTTGAAAATCGCTATTATAATGCATCTCTATATTTATTATAATAATAATCATTAATGATAGATTGCTCTTGAGTCGGAAAGTGAAGTCATGGAAACTACTGTAAACGACAAAAATAACAACAAACTTTATGTGGACGTCTCATACAAATCAGATTTCGATCCAGAAGAAAGTCAAAACTCATCTGCTCCTAAAACGGCAACGGGTTCAACGGGCTCGAAATGGGAATTCGATCTTTACTTGTCCCAAAAACGCGCTAGAAGACATAAAATGTGCTAAAGTGTTGGGAAAAGCACGAAAAACTCTTCCCAAATCCGGCTAGAATGGCACGAGATTTTTAGTGTACCGCTGCTACTTTAGTCGCATCAGAGCGACTAATCTTTCGAAGCTCTCTAGTTGTGCAAAAGCAGAGAAATAGAATAGCCGATAAATCTATAAACCATTTAATTTGCCTCGACTCCTGAAATGCGTGTTCTTTGACTTCAATGATTGATTCAATGTTGAAGGAAATCAATAATTTAATTTAGATTCATAATACTTATTAGAAAAATTGACAATAAAATCTTTTACTTTGGAAGATGTATTAAATCTTATTAATTTTGTTTTCAGCCACATATTTTTTAGAGAGCAACTATAAAATACTTAGTAGCATTGAATTAATGTTAAAATATATTGAAATAATTTCTCATATCAGTATTCAAACTTTTTATAAAATGTATATTTTATGTCCTTTGAGGGCACTTAGCAGATTTTCAATAATTCATATTTATGTTAATTTATTAAGCATATGTATTAAAGTACATATAGATTGCAAATATTTAAACATTTCTTTTAAAAAGTTTTGTTTAAACTTAGAAAAGATCGAGTAGTTTAGAAATAGTGTTGATACAACAAAGTATTTTTCTATTATTATTTTATATTTGTATAGCTATATATACTTATATGCCATATATATTTCCTTCATGATATAATTCATTTCTTGTTATTTTATATTTTAAATTGTCGCCGCATGCAGCTCATAATTAAAGCGGTTGCCTTGAGAGAAACATATATTCTCTATAAAGATAACCACATTTACTTTCATTTATAATAAGCAGAATAAAAAAAAAAGTTATTCGGCAAGTGTCAAATGTACTCGACATCGCGAGGTTGAATTAATACTCTCCTGGAAACGGGACGATCCGAGGCGATAATTTTGACAACTGAACGAGACTTTTTCTCGTTTAGTATGTTTCTCGTCAAATGTCGCTCGAATGAAATACTAGACTAGAGGGCAGAACCACCTTCCAGCAGAAAACCCGATGCCTATATATATATATATATATATATATATATATATATATATATATATATAATTTAAAAAAAATTTAAACAACCACCGCAGGGTCCCACTAAGAGCAACTGCCATCCAAAAAATGTCAATAGCCCCCATTAGCACCGCGGTAAATCACACCTATGGCCACTTCTCACAAGCGTGAGATGAGTGGTCACAGGGAACGACGAAATCACAGCGTCAGGCCGGCGAAACCCTCGTGTGTCTTATATATATTCGATTTCCGTTTTGTTTCCCTGAGAATCTAACCGAACGGCCTATGACAAAGCTACCAAACGCTTCCTCGGGTTGCGGATGGAGGGTCCCTGTACCAAGGGTTTCTGCTGAATATGGTTACAATAATTAATAAGCAGTCGCGGACAATTGTCCATGAATGGTCCCGAAGGAATAACCCCTAAGCGGAGGCGTAACAATCGTGCCGGAAGCTGCAAGGCTCCTGGGTGTGGTGTCTCAAAAGGTGACTCTGGGATACCGGGCGAGCTCTCAGAGTATGCAGCCTTATCCTTGCATGCGGGGCTCTACAAGGATGGACGAACCCTTTGCCCTAGGTGCTCGTGGGAACAGCAATGATAACACCAAACATAGTTGTAGTATGTGCGGTTCAAAGCATTCGAACGCGCAGGGCTCCCGACAATGGGTCGGACAACAATGCTGCCTATCCTAGAGTTGGGGGAGCCAATTAAAACGGAGTCAATGCGATTGACCGGCAGAATCTCATTACTTTTAAGTTGACGGATCGACTCAGCGACGACCTGCTGAAGTGATATGATACCAGTATGGCCCCTGAACGTAAAGGTTACATGGCGCGACTGCATACTCTGTGGTGCGAGGAACACCCAGAGCTCTCGCATTTTTCGCATAAACGTCTGCGAAACTGTGCCGAGGAACTCCGGAAAAGAGGTTATATAAGCGGAGCGCCTACTTACCCGCATCCAAAACAAGCCGGCAACAGAGGGAGAGAGGCGACACTGAGACTAACCGCGAGCAGGCACCCAATAGAGGAAGAGCGATGCTTCAGGATCCTGAGAAACATCAACATTCAGGTTTCTCTCAAGCCCAAAGATCTGGCTGAACTGGATGACGAGATTCGTGGAGATTTTTCCGAAGAATCCGACCTCTGGATTATCAATTGTAGTGTGTATAATACAGCGAAAGCTTTGGGAGATGCAAACCGTAAAATAAAACCAACGGTTGATCATAAGACCAAAAGACGAATGCATCAACTCAGCATAAAGATAGGCTGGGCAAGGCAGGACGCGTCCCACATTCAGTGTGTGATTGAGTACATAACATCTGGTAGGACTTTCACTGCCAAAGTTCGAAAGTTCCCGAGCGAACTTCGGATCCGTCATCACACACTCAACAAGTCAAAGCTACTGACCAACAGGCAGCATATTGTTGACAGAATACGAGTACTATCTAACGCTAGGAGAAGTCTAGAGCGGAGAGAGAGGTGGGTCAGAGAAAATCAACAGTTTTTGTCTGACCCATCTTGACACTTCCAAGACCCTCCAACTACTGTCGTCCACCCGCCCATACCACAGGAGGTCGAGGCATTTTGGAGAGAAGTCTACGAAGTCCAGCATCTACTCAAAGAAATGTACTATCACTACCTATCACTACCGAGGAGGTGAAAAACGTATTAAGAGGCATGAAGAACTATTCCGCTCCGGGACCAGATGGCATCAAGACCTTCTGGTGGAAGAAGTTTCCTTTAACCCACCAGCATCTGGCCCGCATTTTCACCTTATTTCTAAAGTCAGAAGAGCCTATTCCGGAGTGGTTGGTGGAAGGGCGCAAAGTGCTCCTGCCGAATACGGGCAACTTTGAAAAAACAGATTTACTATCTCATCTGGAAAACATCGCGTGATCTCTAACAGTGTCACCTTTCAGAGAGGTGTGTTTCAGGGCGACACCATGAGCCCTCTCCTCTTTTGCCTCACATTTAAAAATAAAGAGAAATTGTATCTAGCTCTAGACATTATCAAAGAGTACACTTAAGAGATTGGAATGGAGTTCGGGTTAGAGAAATGCGACAAGGTTTACTTGAAGAAAGGAAAACTTAATGGCATCCCCGAAGACCCTGAGCTCCTCGACAGAAGCGCTATGCGACACCTTGGCGCTGGAGAGACCTATACACAGAGCCGCATTCAGGACGTAACATCTATAAAGGATACTCTCCGATGCAGATACAAACGTCTCATCCGACGGATATGGTCTTCCGAACTGTCGGCGAGAAACAAGGTATCGGCGACGAACATGCTTGCCGTCCCAGCAGTACTCTATTCATTTGGAGTGGTTCCATGAACGAAGGACGAGCTCAGATCCCTCGATATCGGGTCCCGGGAAGTTATGAACATGAACAAACGCATGCACCTCAAGTCTTCTGTTCCGCGACTTTACATCTCACGCCGTCAAGGTGATCGCGGAATACTGAATCTTGAATGTCTTCACAACAGGATTATTCTGGGTACAGCACGTATAGTAGCAAATGGACAAGACCTTCTTCTTAAAATGGTCAAGAAACACGAAGAAGTGGGCAAAGGGGCGTTTCTGTACAAAGCAGTGGAGGAGGCTGCTGAAACACTCGGCCTTGACTTTAATATCAGGGGTGAGCAAAATGCATCAAATTTTATCCATCTCGAGTACTCACTCCTGAAGGCCCGGATTAAGAAAGCACAGGAGAAAAACTTCCGAGAACAGCTCCTCGACATGAGGATGCACGGCATCTTCCACAGAAATGTGGAGGATCAGTCGATGTCGCATGAGCTAACGTTTGCGTTCCTTAAGTCACCCGAATTGAAGTCGGGCACGGAGGGTTTCATTTTGTCATGTCAAGACGGTGTCATTTCCACTCTAGCATACCGTCGCCAAATTTTGGGCCAAGACATGCCCGATGATAGCTGCAGAGAGTGTCATGCACACCTCGAGCATCTAGGACACATACTATCTAGTTGTCCAACTCATGCGGGAACGACCTACATCCAAAGGCACAATGCGGCACTGAAAGTGCTTTATTACCATATCTGCCACTCCTACGGCATTAGCTCTAATGCCGCTCCGCTAAACGCTCCTAGGGGAATAGAGTGAATTGTCGAAAATGAGAAATGCCGCATATACCGGAACTTCATATCATCGACAATTGTTTCTGTTGCGCACTCGAGGCCTGACATAGTTCTCCTTGACTTAGAGAAACGAACCATGTTCGTTATCGAATTTTCGGCACCTCCTGACAAAAACGTCATAGCCAAGGAGAAAGAAAAGAAAGAGAGGTACCTTATAAGGGAGTTGCGACGGTTATGCCCGGAATATTCTGTTAAGCTAATCGTCTTGATCATCGGCGCTCTTGGAGGTGCCAAGGTTTCACTGGTTAATAGCCCGAAAAACATCCCTGCGTGTCAAGAAAATGCTGAGACACTTGCGGGAAAAATGCAGAAGGCGGTCGTCCTTGGGTCGCTCCGTGTCCTCATGGTGCATAGGACTTTTGAAATTTTACAGCAATTTCGCTGGGAGCGGGTGCAATTTTTCAGATTAGTACCCGCTCCCGGCGAAATCCTGCGGTTGTCCTTATGACAAACTTTTAACTATATAATTAAAAGTTAAAATGTGGCAACGGTATGCTAGAGTGGAAAAGACACCGTCTTGACATGCCAAGATGAAACCCTTCATGCCCGACTTCAATCCGGGTGATTTAAGGAAAGCAAACGTTAGCTCATACGACATCGACTGACCCACCACATTTCTGTGGAAGATGCTGTGCATCCTCTTGTCGAGGAGCTGTTCGCGGAAGTTTTTTTTCTTCATACCTCGGTCGAAAGTACGTACTTTCGGCTTCAATTTTAAGGCAGAAAGCCTAAGATTTGTGCATTGGTAAGATTATACGCACGCCCTCTACAACAGCGGGAGCAAAAAATTGTATCGTGCACACTGATCAGTGATACCAATGTGGGCGCCTTGAGCTACTACTGCGCTTGCGTTAGGGTCGCGCGCTGGTTAGCCACAGTTGGCCAGTTCCAAAAACTAACTTAGATTTCACAGACAAAATTTCAACAAATACAATTTATATACATTCTTGTGAATTTTATGATAATTATTGATTTCAATTGCAAGAATTATTTTTAATACCCATTTTGAATTCCGCGCCAACTGCGGCCAACTAACGCGCCCACATAGGCATCACTGACACCGATACACGAGGCTACTGCCGCTGTCACTCTTGTTTTTACGTATAACCTCAAAGCTGCTTGCTTGGAATTTATCAGAGTTTTTATGTGTCTTTCAGTGTTTTTATGTGGCTTTTCATATGTACATGATGCCTGGCGGGCGGCGTTACCCCCGACCAGCAGCACTCGCTGCTGTGAGGCAAAAGAGAAATGGGCTCATGGTGTCGCCCTGAAAGACACCTCTTTGAAAGTTGAAGGTATTAGTTGTCACACGACGTTTTCCGAATGAGATAGTAAATCTGGTTTTCCAAAGCCGCATCAATCTCTCTACGCACCTCACGATGTGCGGATGAACCTTTAAACTTTCCAACAGATAGATGATAAGTCTATGAGAGGTTGAATCGAAAGCTTTCCGGTAATCAGTCCAGGCCATCGATAGGTAACGCTGATAGGATGCTGCGTCTTTGCAGACACATCTATCGATGAGCATGTTCTCCCGACATCATGCTATGCCTTTCTTTGAGCCACGTTGTTCGTACACCTCTCGCCAGACAGGTCCAATTGTCGGAACAATCCTATCATTTAGGATAGCTGTGAAGATCTTATACAGTGTGCTCAGACAAGTTATTGGCCTGTAATTCTTAGGGTCAGATAAGTTGCCCGTCTTCGGCAGGAGCACTGTGCGCCCTTCCACCAACCACTCCGGAATAGGCTCTTCAGACTTCAGATATGAAGTGAAAATGCGGGCCGGATGCTGGTGGGTTGAAGGAAACTTCTTCCACCAGAAGGTCTTGATACCATCTGGCCCCGGAGCGGAATAGTTCTTCATGCCTCTTAATACGTTTTTCATCTCCTCGGTAGTGATAGGTGGGCATTCCTCCTCAGGTGTTATAAGGGCACTGCACATCTCCTTGAAGCTATTTATATTCTTCGAGTTTTCTTTCAGTGGATGCTGGACTTCGTAGACTTCTCTCCAAAATGCCTCGACCTCCTCTGGTGTGGGCGGGTGGACGACAGTAACTGGAGGGTCTTGCAAGACTCCAGATGGATCAGACAAAAACTGTTGATTTTCTATGACCCACCTCTCTCTCCGCTCTAGACTTCTCGTAGCGTTAGATAGTACTCGTATTCTGTATATATTCTATATATATATAATTTAAAAAAAAAGTTAATCAACCACCGCAGGGTCCCACTAAGAGCAACTGCCATCCAACAAAATGTCAATAGCCCCCAGTAGCACCGCGGTAAATCACACCTATGGTCACGTCTCACAACCGTGAGATGGGTGGTATATATATATATATATGTATATCGAAGCGTCTAAAGTTACGCGAGAATAAAATGGCCGAAAACTGGCAACGTGTGGGATTGGTGGAAAACCAACCCCTTTTTCAGCTCTTCCAATGTAGACATCCTCTAGGGAGAGTTGAGACAGGTTTCCCCTTCCAATGTTCGCCGCTGTACCGGAACTTTGATATTTTCATGGGGCGCGAAAAGTTTGAATACCCTGTAAAGAGGAAAGCACTGAAGTGGATTACATGGCATTGAAAAAATTGTACACTCAAATGCCTATAAATCCAAACAAATTCCGTTTCTGTCCGAATGCGCTTCTTGGCATTCAACTGTTTTCGTTTGAATCATTTTGAATCCACATAAAAATTATGTCATTAATGTGGCTTATTTGTGATGCCATTGATTCAATGTCATTCGATGCCATTGAATGACCGTATTAGTTAAATGCCATGCAATGCCTTCAGTAATCAGAGGTATGAAATGGAACCAATGCCATTCAATGCTGTTGAATTACCAAGTAAGTCGAATGCCATTTAATGCTTTTTCTGACCGGATATATCGAATACAATCAATGCGTTCGAATGCCATTAAATGACCAAAGAAGTTAAATGCCATGCAATGCCCAATGCGGCGGGGATGTCAAATAAAACCAATGCCATTCAACGTTGTTTATTGACCGAACCATTTAAATGCCATGTAATGCCTTTTGCGACATAAAATATTTAAAGTTCCAATTCCAATAAACAATTATTTTCTCTTTACTAAGAAATTTACACGAATTTAAGGAGAAATATTTTCCCTTCTCTTAGAGTTATCAAATTTAATAAAAGTAATTGCAATATTTATTTATATATATATATATATATATATATATATATATATAACAAGGCGGACGCGGACTTCTGAATCTCCAATGTCTTCATAACCGGATTGTTCTAAGTGCAGCTTACATCGTTGCAAATGGCAGACATGCTCTCCTAAAGATGGTCAGGAACCACGAGATGATTGGCGAAAGAGCGTTCCTTTACAAAGCCGCGGAGCAAGCGGCCGAGACCCTTGACCTGAATTTTAACATCAGAAGTGAGGAGAGTGCATTACTTCATCTAGATTTCACTTCTAAAAACCAAAGTGAAGAAAGCAGAGGTTAAAAATTTTCACCAAGAGCTACTCGACAAGAAAATGCACGGAAACTTTCACAGAAATGTATAAAAACAGTCCTTGTCGAAGGAGCAAACTTTTGCTTTCCTCAAATCATCAGGGCTTAATTCAGGTACAGAAGGTTTTATTTTCGCATGCCAGGACGGTGTCATTTCCACCTTAGCATACCGTGAGCGCATTTTATGTCAGGAAGTTCCCAGTGATAGGTGCAGAGCGTGTCATGCACACGCTGAGTACCTAGAACACACACTATCAGGGTGTCCGACCCACGCGGGAACGACGTATCTCTACAGACATAATGCGGCCCTAAGAGTGCTTTATTACCATCTTTGTCGCTCTTGCGGTGTTGGCCGCGACCCTGCCCTACCGAACGCTCCAAGGGAGATACAGTCGACTGTCCGAAACGAGAAGTGCCAAATTTTCTGGAACTACGATTATCGGGCAGCAGTCTCCGTTGCGCACTCGAGGCCTGACATTGTTCTCCAAGACTTCGAGAAACGAACTATATTCGTGATCGAATTCTCGGCTCCGTCCCAATGCAACATCACTGCAAAGGATAAAGAAAAAGAGAAGAGGTATCAAGACCTTAAAAGAGAGCTACAACGACTGTACCCAAAATATTCGGTACAAGTAATTGTCCTTGTGATAGGTGCTCTCGGAGGTGCGAAACTATCACTGGTTCGTAACCTTAAAGCCATACCCGCGTGCCAAAAATATGCCAAGGCACTTGCGAGATGGATGCAGAAAGCTGTCATCCTTGGGTCGCTTCGTGTCCTCAAGACACACGAGGGTTTCGCCGGCCTTTCGTTGTGATTTCGTCGTTGCCTATGACCACCCATCTCACGATTGTGAGACGTGGCCGTGGGTGTGATTTACCGCGGTGCTACTGGGGGCTATTGACATTTTTTGGATGGCAGTTGCTCTTAGTGGGACCCTGCGGTGGTTGTTTAACTTTTTTTTTAATTATATATGGGTGTGTGTATTTATGTGATTTAGTAATAAATAGTGTGATCTTAGAAAAAATGAGGTGTTAGGGTGAGTCGCAAATAAATACTTCTTGAATTCGAAATCGCTACAACGTGCAAAAATAGCGTATTGGGATCCTAAAAAAGTATAATTAATTTGGAATTAATCGACATGCAGCTTGGTTACCTTCATTCGAAAAAAAGGTTTAAAAATTTCTTGTTTGTAGAGTTGCTAGTGCATTTTTGTCACTGGAAAGTTTTCAAGTACTTCAAAAAGTTTTTCTCCTATTTACAAACGTGTTAAAATTTTTTTCCGAAAAAAATGGTGAATTAAATAGGAATTATCTCTCAGAAAAATGATTGATTCAAATCCGCAAAGAACTAGGAAGACTTTTCTGACCTCCAGGTATGTAGAAAAAAATTGGAACGCAAGAAAATTTAAAAACTCTGCCAGCAAGAAATTTTTTAAATCTTTTTTTCGCGTGCGGGTAACCAAGCTGCATGTCGATCGATTTCAAATTAATTATACTTTTTTAGGATCCCAATACTCTACTTTTCCGCGTTGTAGCGATTTCTAATTCTAGAAGTATTTATTTTCGACCCACCCTAATATACAATGTGGTAACGAAGTCGTGAGAATAATTAAATTTTCAAGGATATTTTCAATAAAACAAGCAATTTATTGTTAAATTATAAAATTTAAATTAAAATGTTAGAAGAGAGAAGAAAAGTTACATAAATACATGTGTGACTTATTATATATATATATATATATATATATATATATATAATTTAAAAAAAGAGTTAAACAACCACCGCAGGGTCCCACTGTAGAAATCTAGACAATATTGGCAGACTAAAATGAAGCAGCCAAGATTTCCAGTGTGTTGCTTTCCAAAAGCCTTTGTTTGAAACTTTTTGAGGATGTCTACGCAAGTCGCGTGGAGGTTGAATCAGGAGAATAAGTTCATCAATTGCTCTTCGATCAGTAGCACTTAAAGCTTTCTCCGTCATCAAAGTCCAAATTTGCTCGGTTACCCCTAGTATCGCATTATGCATATAATCTAGCGGAAACCCCCAAACGATATTAAAATTCGGTGTCGAGCAGAAGGCTGATTCACCCTTAACTCCACGAACATGCTTGCTATTATTTCAAGTATAAGCTATGTCTTGCATATGAGATTTGTGAGTTATTAGTTTTGCTGCTTGTTCTAAAAAGGGATATCTGATACCAGCATTTTTTATATACTGACGATTGTGGTAACAATAACTGCAACTACTGTACGCATTATACTGATATCTGTTTTGCAATATAGGCCTTGCTACAGAAGCAGCAACAACACACAAGGGACTGAATTTCAAAGTGACCTCCTCATCGTAGCTCGGAAGCTTTACGCGAATACCTTCGTATAGCAGACGTATCGCTTGCTGGTTGAATTCTCGTATGAATAGATTCATTAGGTCTGGTTTTGGTTCACATCGTAGTACCATTATACCGGCTAGCAAAACGTATTTGAACCTCATAGGAACAGGAAGGGAATTAAGCAGTATTTGTAAAGGCCAAAAACCGCGTTTGGTGATGTGAAACAGGGGCGCACCATCAGTGCTCAAAATGTAAGTTAATATTACAATAAAAATTGTAAGATAGTTTGTCTGAAGGTGGATCGAATATTTGAGAAATTTTGTTGTTGGATATCTTAAGGTCATTAAATTCTGAACCCGCACAAGTTTTAAACATATATATTAAAAATTCAAGCGCTTGCAGTGTAATTTCGAACCAAATACCGTAAGCTACAATCATCTCCAGGACATCGTTTATAGTAATACCTGACTTTTCAAACATTATTCTATTTCCATCCTCCACACACTAAGACATATCTTTATTCGGTGTCGCCTTGTCTTCAGAGGAACCTTTTTTCGCAGACTCGTATTTAAGAGGCTCTGTCTCTTCTTCGTCAATCGATTCGCCATCAAGCTCATCATGTTCGTCGAAAAAGTCTTCTACTTCCAGAAGCTCATCCTCATCAGAAGAAGAAACTCTAAAGTCTTATGGGCTTTTTTCGTGACTGTAATGGGGCACATCTTGCGACGCGAAAGGAGCTGCCGCATGGAAAAAATTAAGTATAAGATTTCATATAATTACAAATGCAAAATATTGTTCGCAATTTATTATTCTTTAATCCAATGAAACCTTTATTTTTTAATGCCGAAGTCACTGAGAAATTTTAAACTCTTTGAACGGTTCAAACTTCTGTAATTAAAATGAGATTACCATTATTTTTTACTACAAATATTTGATTTAGCAAACGTATAACAAATCGCTACCATTATTGCAAATTGTTTGTAAAGTAAATCAATTTAGTACCGAAATTATATTTTATTTATGGATAGTTTTTATTCTCGTAATAACCTTAAAAAATTGGAATATCCATTAGGAATGTATACTAGGATCACAAATTTTTCAATTTCCAATAGAAAGATCATTCTATTAATCCAAAATACCATTTCAAATTTTAAAAAATTAATTCTGTTCAAGAAACATATAAGGGACTGTACTTAAAATACGTAACAGCTCAAGAGGGGGGGGTCCTTAATTCATGTACGTAATTTTTGGAAATTCGCGCATAAAACAAATAACTCGCAGTAATAATCTTGCGAAAGTCAGGGAATTTCTATAACACGGCTAGTCTCGATTAAGTTCAACCCAAAAGTACTTGCATAGCCAGTTTCTCTTTTGTGCGTGTTTCATGGATGTTCCGTACTTATTCTTTTTTAATAAAACGATTTTTTCATTTTTAACCATTAAAAATCTCATTTTTCTCGAAAAGGACACAAAATATGAATAGCATGTCATATTTCAAAATTGGTTCCCCTTTCTGAAATCTATGAAAATATAATTTAAAAAAATTTCAAATAACAATTTTAAACCATCAACTTATATTCATATTTTGCATTCTTTTTTGGAAAATGAGATTTTTAATCGTTAAAAATCGTTCAAGATTTTTTTCTTTCATGGCTTAAAATAACCGACTTGCATCCCCGAAACATGTACAAAAGAGAAACTGGATGCGCAAGCACTATTGGGTTGAACTTAATCGAGGCTAGCCGTGAGAAATTTAAATAATTGTCAAGAAGAATAAATTTGAAATTTTTCAATTTTAATTTGAGATTGGTTTATTCAGTTTATCAAAGATTCTAGGTTAAAAATGTTACAAGTTTAAGATTCTGGTCTTGGAATATTGATGATCAGGGAAAATGAAAGATAGGTCAGGGAAAAATTAGGGACTTTTCAAAATGAAGGTTTATGGTGACCCTGATATAATATTCTTGTTAGTAATTTATTTGCCTTGTATTTCTATTTCTTTTTTTTTTGCAGTTGCTTCCTCCTGAAGCAACTTTATTGGCTAAAAATGCAACTATTGTGTTGGAAATTCAACAATTTTGTTAAAAAGTCATCCTTTTTGGTTGAAAATTAAACCATTTCGAAGAAAATTTACTTTTTGTTTAAGATTCATATTTTCGTGTTGAAGAGACAAATGAAATATTTTTTGAATGAAATATTCAACTATTTTTTGAAAATTTGTCTTTTTTATTTAAAAATTCATCTGTTTCAGTAGAAATTTTATCTTTCTTGGATAAAAATGCAACTATTTTGTTGAAAATTTAACTGGTTTGTTAAAAATTCTTCTTTTTGGGTTGAAAATTTACTTTTTGTTTCAAATTCATGTCTTAGTATTGAAAAGCCAACTGAAATCTTATTTTGATTTGGATTCGACTATTTTTTTTGCAAATTTTAGTTGAACTATTTTGTTAAGAAATGATTTTTTGTGCTGAAAATTCATATTTTCCAGTTTAAAATTTAATTTTCGTACATAAAATTCGTCTTTTGGCTTGAAAGCTCAATATCTTAGATGAACTGTTTTTTCTTTCTTGACTGAAAATCTTTGTTTTGGGAAATTCGTGTTCTTTTTACGTTGAAAATGTAACTATTTTGTTGAAAAGTTTTGTCCGCGGGTTTATGTACATCTTTCGTATAAATATTCGTTATATATATATATATATATATATATATATATATATATATATATATATCTTCACCTGCAAAGCATGTATGATCTTAAATAATATAAAAATGTCCATTACTTTTAAGTCACATATCTTAGTATTTCTGGAAACCAAAAATTACGTACAAAAAAGGGGAGAGGGGTGAAATATTTTGTCACAGTTTGTTACATGGGAGGGAGGGGGGTCAGACAGGGCCTATAATCCGTCACGTAATTTGAGTACGGTCAGTAACAAGTACCCTGAATTCAGGAATCCTTCGACTGAACGACGTTCAATAGAAATCTTGTTTTATATTTAAAAAATCATCATTCATGAACTTACACGCACAATCACAAATACTTATGAATTTCGACGATTTAACTTTTTTTTTACATTTTTCCTTGAAGAGGTACGTTGTAAGTGGTTAACGCACCAATCATGTAAAGTGGCGCTCTCAGATCATATCCGGGCCGAGGCAGAGTCTTTCTAGTTCTTCAAAGAAATTGATTGTCCGAAGGAATTGTAAAAATTTCATTTTTTTTGGAATTTATAATAAAATATGTAAAATCTACCAATAGTATTTAGGGGGAGGGGAAGAATCTTCTTCCATCTTTTGTGCAACGTAAAATAAACCTGGTTCATTATGTCTGTCACTTTTTCAACAATTGTTATGCCTGGTATATTTCACTTCTCATACTTAAAGAAGTTATTACTTTACTTAAATAAACACATGAATGCGTAATTTTTTGGGTTAAAGTCAGATTCAGAGGAAATAATAAGATTATACGAATTAAACTCACCTGCATTGAGGTTAGGTTTAGGATAACACATTCTTACTACATATTTCACTATATTATATATATTCCTTCACAATATAATACGCCAACCCAATTTTTTAGGTCCCGAAAAGTACATTTCAAACTTTACTCTCCCTATAATTCCCTACACCTGCATACAGCAAACAAAAGACACAAAGGCAAAACGGCAAAACTTGCGCACGCA
>CAKNYM010037875.1:53259-67338 GCA_932195095.1 Andricus curvator | reverse complement strand
AGAACTAAGAACTTGTCAGCGCCAGGGCCAGATAAAATCAACAACTTCTAGTGGAAGAAGTTTACTTCTACGCACCAACATCTAGCTCGTATATTTACTACTTTCTTAAACGGAGAACAACCCGTCCCGCAGTGGCTAGTGGAAGGATGCACGGTATTGATTCCTAAGACCGGAGATTTGTCAAGTCCAAAGAACTACAGGCCCATAGCTTGTTTAAACACCAGCTACAAGCTATTCACTGGCATCCTCAAAGAGAGGATATTAACATCTATCGAGCCGGTATGGAGTGCAATAGTTGAACAACGTGGATGCAAGAGAGGTCTGGCAGGTTGCCGGGAAAACCTGTTAATAGACAGGTGTATCACCCAGGACTCGATCAGGTATCGACGCAATCTGTCCATGGCTTCCATTGACTACCGTAAGGCATTCCATAACACGAACCATGAGCTACTTATTAAGCTCATTGAGTGCATGGAGGTGCATCCAAAAATAGTGAGATGCATAAAAGAGCTTATGCTCTTGTGGCGGACAAGATTTGTCATAACATCTGACAAAAGACAAGCCCTCTTGCCTCTATCTATTGTGCTCCGAGGCAAAAGCTCTGAATACCTATGTGGCCCGCCGAACAAAAGATTATATAAGGTCAACCACCTTTTATACATGGACGACCTTAAACTCTTTGCTTCCTCGAAAGAGGACCTTAATATCCTTGTAGAGGCGGTAAATAGGTACTCTAAAGCGATTGGCATGAGCTTCGGACTGGACAAGTGTGCCTGCGTCCACTTACGCCAAGGAAGATTAGAAACTACATCATCGCGTCACGATCAGGATCTTCAACTCATAGGCGGAAATACCATTCAACATCTTGGTATGGGAGAAACATATACATATCTTGGAATACCGCAAGCGCAAACCCATGATGTGCTTGCGTTAAAAACGGCCCTTGGAAAAAGGTATCGCCAAATTCTCAGAAAAATTTGGGCTTCCGAATTATCTGGAAAGAATAAGATCCAGGGGACCAATATGCTGGCCGTTCCTACACAGCTCTACGCGTTTGGTGCAGTAAAATGGAACGTCGATGAGTTGAAGCAACTTGACCGAAGCACACGCAAGATGATGACAATCCATCGAAGTCATCATCCTAGATCTTCCGTACCTCGAATATACGTCCCTCGAGATAAAGGGGGTAGAGGCTTGCTGAGCTTAGAGTGTCTTCATCGCCAAACGGTTCTGGCTACAGCCTGCTCAGTTCTAAATAGCACAGATTGTCTTATGCGACTAGTACATCAACATGAAGTCGTCAATGCTGCGGCGTTTCTATATCGTGCCGCAGATAGGGCCGCAGAGGAGCTTAGCCTCCCATTTGATTCCAGCGACACTACACATGGCCTAGCATCACTAACACCTTTGGTGCTCAAAATTCGTGTACAGGAAGCAGAACATACGCTTCTACTAAGAGAACATGCTGACAAGCCCCTTCAGGGTAAATTCTACGGCATTATACGTAGAGAAGAGCTCTCGATGGGTCTGTCCAACATGTTTCTCAAGTCTGCTGGATTAAAATCGGAGACTGAGGGATTTCTGTTTGCCTGTCAAGATGGCGTTATAGACACCTTGGTTTACCGCGAGCGCATAATGAATATACCTGTAGGCGATACCAACTGCCGAGCGTGCAAGCAAGAGCCAGAAACACTTGGACATGTTCTCAGTGGATGCTCAAAATATGCACGATACGGGTACATAGAGAGACACAATGCGGCTCTAAAAGTGTTATATTACCATCTGAGGCACTTCTATGGTGTTGATCTATTGCCCGTCTTGCCATACGCCCAGGGGGAACTGGAGTCCGTTGTCGAGAATGATCAGTGTAAGATCTACTGGAATTTCTCATTCTCGACCACTCAACGTATCAGTGCTACGAAGCCTGATATTGTCCTCCAAGATCTGAAGAACAAGATCACTTACGTGATCGAATTCTCGGCACCAGCCGATGGTAATATCACGGCAAAGGAGGAAGAAAAACGGGCGAAATTTCAAGCACTTCTTTTCGAGCGGAGCAGGCTCTACCAAGGCTTCAAAGTCCATCTTGTAGTTCTCATAATCGGCTGTCTTGGAGGTATGAAAGCTTCATTTATTAGCCAACTCAACAAGATTCCGGCTTGCCAGCGTCAGGCTCATTCCATCGCGAACCGGATGCAAAAGGCTGTTCTTCTGGGATCACTTCATCTGGTCCGTCAACACTGTTCCTCATAACATTCTACAAAGATTGGTAGCTCTAAAAAAGTATCCAGAGGTGAAAATTTATCTCCAACTGTCCCGTCTGCCGCGTAAGATCATCCGCGGCTAGAGACCTGACTCCAAGGAACAGTGTTGCCCGATGATATCTCGCGTAAATTTCCCGCTCTTGCTTACCTTCTAGGACAGAAGGAGCAGAAGCGGATGACGTACACGTTCCAGTTGCGTCGGGATTGTTTGCTTTTAAAGAACCATGATCGTAGCTTCCGGAGCCTACAACTTCTCACATAAATCTTTATTGAGTTCGTAACAAGAAGGGTATATACATGGCAGTCAGAGTTAACATAAGAACCCAAAATGCGAGGTACAGCTTAAAGTTGCTTTCAAACCTAACCCTTGAAGCTTGGTCTCATGAAACAATTCGTCTAAGCGCTTGATAAATCAGGGGCATGTTTTCAATACTTTCAATCCAAATTTCCGAAACTTTCTAAGGCTAAGTTGAAAGGAAGAGTATTCGACGGACCACTAATTCGCACTATGTTGAAAGATGTAAATTTCAATGGTACGATGAATCGACTTGAGAAAGCAGCCTGGCTTAGTTTCAAAGATGTGGCACAGAACTTTTTAAGAAATAACAAAAGTCCAAAGTATAAAAATATTGTTGCAAAATAGTTGAAAATTTCAGAAAGCTAGGATGCCTGATGAATTTTAAATTACATTTTTTGCATGCACATCTAGACAAATTTCCAGATAATCTAGGTGATTTCAGTGAAGAGCAAGGCGAACGCTTTCACCAAGATATAAAAGTCATGGAAACTCGATATCAAGGAAGGTGAGATGAAAATATGATGGCAGATTTCTGTTGGATGTTGAAGCGAGATACACCGAAAGAAGACGGAAAGCGCAAATCACTGCATAGATCTTTTGATGAGAAAAGAACCCGCTATAGTAGCAAAGAAGAGTCTGACATTTGATTTATGAGTCTGGTTTTTAGATCGTCTATTCTAGTCGTTTAATTTTTGAGTTCGTGTACTTGAGTAATTCGATTTCCATTCTAGTGATTAGCTAGTCATTTATTCTAGTCGTTGAGAATTCTACAAGCCCTTTTAGCCCTTTTAAGGGCTTATGTTGTACGAAATCCGATCGTGCAACCTCCTCGCGGTGTACATCGGGTAGCGCTAATGCCGACGGTCCTATATGCCTTTGTTTTGTGAAGTGAATAGGGTTTACGGGTTGAACTGATTTTTGTGTAATATGCGGTTGAAGTCAAAACGTTGAAGCGTTAAATAGCTTAGATTACGAGGTGTTTTGAAGGTTATGTCGAAACCCTGACATTCTGGGGGTCTTTGGACATCGGATTCGGATTCAGTGACCCCAAAAACATATCATAAACATGGTCTGACCCCCGGACTCGAATAAAAATTTGTATGAGGTTTTTTGAGGTTATGTCAAAACCCTGACGTGCTGGGATTTTTCAGACCTCGGATTCGGATTTAGCGACCCCAAGAACATATAATAAACGTTGTCTGACCCCCAAACTTGAAAATAAAAAAATTATGACGTTATGTCAGAACCCTGACGTGCTGAGGTTTTTTGGACCTCAGATTCGGATTCAGCGACCCAAAAAACATATAGTCAACATGGTCTGACCTCCAGACCTGAAACACGATTTTGTTTGTGTGGCTGTGTTACTTTTTAACAAAGTAGTATAACTTTGAGCGAAAAAAGATTTTAATATTAAATAAAAAGCAGTCAAATTTAAACAAAAAGAAATGAATTTGAAACTAAAAAAAATTCTAACAAAAAATGAAATATTTCACTTTTCAGTTAAAAAAATAATTTTTCACCACGAGAAAGGAAGTTTGAATGAGATACTTAAATTTTTAACAAAAAATAATGAATTTTCAACCAAAAAGATGAATTTTCAAACAAGAAGATTAATTTTTCACCAAAAACTCGAGTTTTCAACTAAAAAATTAATTTTTAAAAAAGTTGTTTAATATTTAACCAAAGAAATGAATTTTTAACCAGAATAAATAAATTTTCAAACAAGGAGAATGATTTTCTAAATAAAAAAATTTCAAACACTCAGTTGAATTTTCAACTAAGAAGATCAATTTTCAAGAAAAGAAAAACGATTTTTTTTATTATTTAAACTTTCAACTAAAAAATTGTTTTTCAACCAAAAAGATCAATTGTTAAGGATCAAGATTAATTCCCGACCAAAAGAGACGAATTTTCAATAAAATACATGAATTTTCATCCAAATGATTCATTTTTAAACTAAAAGAGGCGAATTTTTAACCAGAAACGGACAAGTTAAATTTTTAGATAATCAATTTTTAAAGAAAAAAAAACTGATTTTTATCAAGATAGTTTATTTTAAACCAAAGAGATGAGTCTTCAACAAACAACGTAAAATGTAGTATTTGATATTTCAACCAAATGCGGTTGATTCAATCTGTGCTTGCATGTTCGTAAATAATTCTTTCCTTCTTAAGACTTTTTTTCCTCTGTCTTATTTTTTATACCTGAAATTAACCCTGAAATAATAACTGAATACTGAAATTGTAGTATTGAGCAATATAAAGACTTAAATATATTCGTTTTTGTAATAAAGAAACCGACGAATATAATTTCATGTAATTATCGGTCATATGACAGACTGTCACACGTCCTGGATCTAAAAATTGTGTTCTATACATAGTTATTCTATATCTTATTTGCAGTTGTTTGTCTGCAGCAAGAATGGTTCTAATCTAATTTGCTTGAGGATCGCTGAGCTTGAGAAGAATGGTCTATCTGAAAGTTTTTGAGCCATTAAACAGATCTTAATGTCATCTATATGAATTACGTAAGTTAACTTATGATTGTGATGATTAACGTAGCCGCAGAGGTACCCAGGAGAACTGCATAGCGCGAGAGATAGTGGAAGATGTTTGATGCAAAAGAAGAGAGGGCTCATGATGTCGCCCTGAAAGACACCAATCTGGAAGCTGACACTGTTTGTTGTCACGCGATAATTTCCAGATGAGATAGTGAATCTATTTTTTAAAAGGGACATCAATCTCTCTATGCTCTCTATGCTTTATGACAGATGGGATGTCTATGAGAGCTTGAATCGAAAGCTTTCGGTAGTCAATCTAAGCCATCGAGAGGCAGCGCTGGTAGGATGCTGCGTCTTTGCAGATGCACCTGTCAACTAGCATGTTATCTCGGAAGCTTGCTAGAACTATTTTCAAGCCACGTTCTTCGTACATCTCTCTCTACATAGGTTCAATTTTCCGAACAATTATCACGTTCAGGATAGGTGTAAAGGTCTTATATATCATGATGAGACAACCATCACAACAATCAAATTGGATATCATTAAGCCTTGATTAAAATGCACATGTTGACAATCAAATGTCCACAACCATCACGATGCAACTTGTTCAACCGTAGGTTGAACAAGTCGCCTTCTTTCGGTTAGAGTACAATGCCTCGTAACACGAACTATTGTGGAATGGATGTATTCGACTTTAAATATGACGTGAATTTGCGGGCTATATGTTGGTGTGTAGAAGGAACCTTCTCCCACTAGAAGTTCTCGAAACCACCTGGTCCTGCAGCGGAGAAGTTCTTCGTGCCCCTAAGTGATTCCTTCACCTCCTTGGCAGTGATTCATGAATATTCATCCTCAGATCTCATAAGGTTGTTCTGAACTTCATTGAAGTAGATGACAATCTAAGTGTCTTCCTCGATTTGCAGTGGTTGGATCTTCTAAACCACTGTCCAAAAAAGTCGCGACCTCGTCGGGCTTGGGCGGATTTTTGACAGAAATAGGGAGACCCCTGAAGAGGCGTGATAGATCAGCGAGAAACTGTTGATTCTTCCTAATCTATTTCTTCCTCTTCTCTATTCTCTACGTTGCGTCAGATGACACGCGTATTTTGTCAACAATGTGCTGCTTGATTGTTAGCAGCTTCGATTTGGTCAGTGTGTAATGGTAGATCCTCATTTCGTAGGCAAACTTTCGGACCTCTTTTGTAAACCGCCTGCCAGATCTTATGTAGTCAATCAAATTCTGAACAAGGGACGCATTCTGTCTGTCCCAGCCAATCTTCTTGTTTAGTTGATGCAGGCATCTTTTGGTCTCTTGATCCATCGTCAGTTTTAGCCTTCAATTTCAATCAGCCAAATCTTTCGCCGCACCATGAGCTGAACAATTGATCGTTAAGAGGTCGGAATTCTCCGAGATATCCTCAGGGAAGGAGGCATCTATTTCAGCCATATCTTGAGGCTTAGGGAAAACCTGGATGTTAATGTTCCGCTTGGTCCTGAAATCGCTATCATCTCTCAGGGAGTGCCTGCTTTGCGCGATTGGTCTTAATGTCGCTTTCACCTTTATGACTGCGGCATGCCCAGTTTTCGAGGGATAGATAGCATGATTTCACAAAAACTTTCGCGAAACATGCTAAAGCTCGAGGATAACCTGTTGCAAATTTCAAAAAAAAAAAATAATCAGATTCCGGGAACGGGGGAACTTTTCTGGAAACCCATACAGCGTCCAATAGAAATCAGCTCCATGATTTCCGGAATTCCTAATAGAACCCACTTTACTCCGAATTCCGCACCATCCTGTTTGGTAATCCGAAAAGAATCCAATAGAAACTAGTTCAGCGTCTGTTGGACATTCCAAACAGAATATCCATGACAATAAAACACTCTTTTGAAATAGAGTTTCTTTTTCATTTGTATCTATTTGACGCTATTATCGAGGAAACCAATTTATTTTTCTAGATGGGTCCGTCAAAGTGTAAATTTTATACGTGTATGCCCCGTGGTTTCCAAAAATCAAGTAACCTCAATAATTAACCAATAGAAATGCTTCCTGTATTGATATAAAGTTTTGATTTGTATCTCTAGGTCCTCTACGTCAGCTCGAGATTTTAATTTGATTTACATTTTCTGGCCGCGGCCCCTCGTCTTCAGGCTTTAAAATTTTTATATCTTTTATATTTTTGCTCTGAACTAAATTTGATTTGTACTTGTTTCCTTCAACCGAATTCTAGTTCGCCGTGCAGACGTAAATTCAATTTTGTATCCAGGATAAAAGAGGTCTCACACTTAAGGTACTGCATTCTTGAATGCTCAAAAAAATGAGATTAATCATTAGGTACAAGTAAATTAGGTACTGAAAGTTCAGAAGCTCGTAAAATTGATATACGAGTCGAAGAGTTAGTCAAGCTTCCAGCCGTTATGTGAATCCTCTGGCCCATTTTGAAAACTCGACCTTGTAAACCTAGACACTCTAAAAGACGTAGAAAAAACTTAATTGTTTATTGAAAATTAGGTGGCAAAAAAACTGTTTACTGTCACCGGCAGAAAACTTCTTTGCCGATGACAGGCTATCCACTCTGTATATAAATTATTACAATAATTTAAGCCAACTGAGTAAATAATTTTTTTCCTTCGAAACTGGCCTAGTAAATACAAATACAATCATTAAATATAAAATATGATTTGAGAAACACAAACTTGAGGGCCATATATTACATAAGATAACAGTTTTTAAGCTAAATCAAGCAACAGAATACAGATTACTTACATTGTTAACTATACATTCTCTTCTGAATGGTAAAGATGCGGATCGTTAATACTCTGGTCTCATACTTGGTGGTCAATTCGATTAGTAAGCACAATAATATAATACCTATATATTTTTGAAACCATTTTAAGCCTTTCCGCAAATAACAATTCTTCGGATTTAAACCGCATTCTGTCCCCATTATTATTTTTATTCAAACCCTAGCTGAGTTTGTCCAAAATAAAAACTAATCTAATCTGAATTTATTTCAGCAAAGATGATGCCCTACCAAATGTGCTTTTCCTTAGAAAAAATCAAACTTACGTTATTTCCAAAAAATTTTGTATCCACTTGTTTTTTAGTCCCTAAAAAGCGCATATTGTTCGGGTCTCGACGGTTCATACAATCAATAATAATAATGGCCCCGAATGTTTACATAATCAAACCTTTCTTATGTGTCGCTGATCGCGATCCATTAGTTCGTGTTTTTGATCCGGTTCCATCCTCAGAGAGTAACTAAATTGTTAAAATAATTAAAAAATTAATTTTACGGTGTAATGAAGAAAATAAAAGCACTGTCTTTATTATATTCGATAGCGGGTTCAATTTAAATGTTTGTTTGTTTGTTTTTTTGAAAAAACTTCGAGCAACAGAAAATAATTCCCGAACGACTGTGAAGATAAAAATTTGTGTTTGAAAATTACTCTGAGAGCGTTTGATAACGGTTCGTGCACAAAATTGCGTACTTTTGATTCAATAGCATTTCTTCTTCAGAAAATAGAAAGGTTACAATTTCTTGACAATTTCGAGAAGATGAAGAGCCTCGAGCTACCCGAAAGTTTGAAACTTTCATGTCAAATTTTTTTACTTCAACATTTTTTGCTTGTAATGTAGTTATTTTTGCATAGTTCATTAATTTGAATGTTCTCTTTGCATTCATTTCGCTTCGAAATTGGTAGCGCCGAAATTTGGGAGCTTTCAGCTTTATCATTTACAAGTGTATCTACATCGATTATTTCGACGTGTAAAAAAAAAGTTATTTCAACTATTAGCAGAATGCCACTTTCACTAGATTCTGCAAACAATGCTAGTATGGTCAAATTTATTATAAGTCGGTAATCGTGGCAACAACAGATAATTCTATTTTTACAACAGGAACTCGAGTAGTTTGAAATAGTGAATCTTCCTATTTAATCGCAGCTAACTCTACTAGAAATGTAAAGTAAGCGAAATAGTAAAAATTAAACTCATTCAAAACAGTAATTGCAGTGTACAAAGGGGTTTTATTTTATTCAAAAATATACGAGTGTTCTTTAATAAAATTAATCCTCTATTACTTTTGCAGAATTAAGTTCACAGTCAGGTTGGTATTGGCCTGATAGTCCTCGCCCGGGTCATCGCCGACCTTCTTCTTATTCTCTTCGCATACCTCATTCTTCCGCCGAGCCCAATCCCGAGCGCCCTATAAGTGTCAGATCCAGGTCTCCTCCTGCCATGCCTCCTCTTGCCAGAACTCCTTCTGCTCGGATAGCCGCGCCCGAAATCGAACCTCCTCTACGTGTCAGGTCCAGGTCTCCTCCTGCCAGGCCTCCTCTTGCCAGAACTCGTTCTACTCAGATAGCTGCGCCCGAGACCGAGCCTCCTCTACGCGTCAGGTCCAGGTCTCCTTCTGCAAGGTCTGCTCCTGTCAGGTCTACTTCTGCTAGGTTTCCTCCTGCCAGGTCTCCTCCTGCCAGAACTCCTCCTGATCAGGTACTTGGATATGGACTTGGACAACTTGGACTTATTCGGCTTATTCCACATACCAATCAGTACCGGCAATTCGAGTTTCGAAGATACACTTTTGATTCACGACTACTACGGCGAGTAAAAAAAGATACCTATGGGAGCCTGCCACTAACAGAACAAATTGTATTAGCAACATCTAATGGTGACGCTTTTGCGGTTTTGGAGAATAGTGGTTTTCTTAGTGGAATATACAGTATTCGTAGAAATAACTCCCGGTCGAAAATAAACATAGGAAGCGGCGTGATTACGGGCATGACCTCAGACGAAATTAGGGAATGTCCAGTAGGTAACCGTCGCAAAATAGAACGGAATTTTAGGATAGTCGTTGCAAACCAGGATTCTCTTAAGCTAAACTCATAATTCAATTGAAAAAAAGTAAAACTGTTATTCGTTGCAAAAAAGATATACATATGACTGTGTAAATATTGTGTTGACATGTTTGAAGTAGATTCAAAATTGACAAGGGCATTTTTCTAATTACAAAGCCGACGAGTATAATTTCATGTAATTCTTGGTAACATGGCAGACTGTCACATGCCCTCAGTAATAATAACATCTGGCACAAAGGACACGTATTATTAAGAAATACTGTATAATTGAATGTAAAAATGAGACATTTTTGTTGAAAGTAAAATAAAATTTGATTTTACAACATATTGTGCTGGTACTTGAACATTGTCTCCAAATGAATCGGCAAATTCGAAAAATATTAAAATATACAAAAGGTATGATTAATTAGAATCATATTGAATTTTGCTCCTGTTGTATAAATATTAGATTTTGATATAATTTATAATATAATAACTAAAGTGAATATCAGAAAATTCCATTGGTTATGATTACTCAGCAATCGCGTAATATTTATTCTTGTTCATGACCCAGATTTAAAGAGGATTCAGCAGCTGCCAGGCTTTTTTCGACAAAAAATATAATCAAATCCCCCCCCCCCCTCCACAAATTCTGAAAAGAGTTAGGTCTGCAAACCATCCACCATTCCCTAGAAAGTCATTGAAAAGAAAACGTTTTTGGCGGTACCGGACGTCTATCCACTCCATATGAAAATTGTGCTGTTAGTTTTAACGAACATGGTAAATAATTTTTTTCATTTGAGACTGACTTATGAAATACAAATAAGATCTAGAAATGTAGAAGGAAGACAAGACTAAAGGCGATATCATCCAAGAGATAACAACATCTTAATCTTGACAGGCAACAGAATACACATCGGGGAATGTACTTAAATTACGTAACGAATTATCGACCCTATACACTCTGTATTGTTAAAAATAAAGACTTCAAATATTTATATAGAATGCCTGACCTCCCATTCCTTGAGCTGTTATGTAATTAAAGTATGGCTCCTTAGATACACTGTTAATCATACTTTTTCCTCTAAATGTAAAAGATGAAGATCGTCCATAATTTGGTCTTATACTTGGTGGTTTATTCTATTGGTAAGTATTATAATATAATATATAGTTTTAATAGAAATTTCATCCGAAATTATTCCAGCCCATTTTGCTCCTCTGAATTTCGACATTGACAGTTAGGAGTCTGCCATATGCTTACGACTGTGCACGTGGTCGCGTTTCTCTAAGAATTAATTTGAAAATACACGAATGGTGAGAAATTAGTTTCTTTGAAGATATTAGAAAAATAAAGTTTATTGCTGCCATGCATTTTTTTCAATCTCTATGTCACGGTATTGCGCTGCCATGTGAGTTTGACGTCACAACGTAAAATACCAAATCGAAAAGGAAATACGAATAGCCAATTAGGAGTTTGCATATTCATTTAGGAAATTGTTAAGAAATAAGATGTAATTTAAATAAATAAATGAGCATTCAGTACGTCTCCCAATCTCAAATTTCTTCTATTGAAAATGTAGTTCAAAGAACTAGTAAAAATTTAACACATGCAATGCAGTTATTTGTTAAACCCCTATTTCTTCTTGCAGAATTGACTTCACAGTCTGGTTGTGATTGGCCTAATACTCCCCTTCCGGGTCATTGTCGATCTTCTTCTTCTCTTCGCACACCTCAGTCTCCTGCTGAGTCCGATCCTGAGCCTCCTTTACGCTACAGGTCCAGGTCTCCTCCTGCCAGGTATCTTCCTGCCAGGTCTCCTCCTGCCAGATCTCCTCCTGTCAGGTCTCATCCTGCCAGGCCTGATCCTGCCAGTACTCCTGCTCATCAGGTGCTTGGATATGGACTTGGACAACTTGGACTTATTCGGCTTATTCCAAATTCCAATCAGAGCCGGCGATTTGAATTTCGAAGGCACACATTTGATACACCAATTCTATGGTTGGTAAAAAAACGTGTCTATTCGAGGCTGCCACTCATAGAGCAAATTGTATTAACAACATCTAATGGTGATATTTTCGCGATATTGGAGACTGGTGGTGTTCTTAGTGGACTATATAATAAACATAAAAGTAAGCCCCGCATGAAAATGAACATAGAAAGCGGCGTGATTACAAGCATGACCCCAGACGAAGTTAGTGAGTGTCCAGTAGGCTGGCGCCGTAGAATAGAACTGAATTTCAAAATAGTAGTTGTTAACCAGGATTCTCTACAGCTGAACCAATAATTCAATTTACAAAAATGTTAAACTTTTAGTTATTGCGAAGTGATATCCGACTTTGGAAACAACTGTATCGTCATCAGAAATAAAATGCCGTTTTTATGATCTGAAATTTTTTTCTCTGCCCTTTACTCGTTCAGAGCATGTACCAGAGTATCAGATGACCAATTACATGGTTCACATCCAGCGTATTCATTAATCTTGTATTTCGAATGTATCTGAACTTGATTTCAGAGCCCTAGCTGAAATACAATTATTAGAGTGGTATTATTTAATAAAAATAAAAATTCAAATGGGCTCGATATACGTGTACTTATATATTTTGAACCATTTTCCAAAGTTTCAGTACAATGTATATTTATTTTTCTAAACTGATAATTACCAAATCTGGTAAAATTGACACTTGTTTTAAGAAAAACTGAACGAAAAATGATTAAGTTTTTTAAATATTTAATGAGCTCAATGATGTATAATTCAATAATTAGTCTTTTATTTAATCATTTTTTTAATTCTTTATACATTTTTGCTGTGCTAGAATAGTTCAATTTTCATTCATTAATTCATTTTCATTAATTTTTAGCTCCCAATTTTTTTAAGTATAAAATTCTAAGTATTCCTTTTAGTTCAAAATATTAAGAGCTTACACTATTGTGTCAATGTGAATAAACATTGGCTTGAATGATTTTTTGGAATATAAAATACAATTATTTTCAAACAATACAGTTTTGGGAGATTTAATTCAAACCAAACCATTTTCAATGTTTCGATATAAAATTACACAGTCCCACAAAAAAGAAGTAGGAATTCCAACGGACTAGGCCTGTCGATTTAAAATTGAAGGTCAAAGCATTGGCCACTGTAATTTGGTGATTGTGAATTTTCTTTTGTTGAAGCTCCTTCGGCCTTAATTTAAAAAAAAAAAACAGTCAAGAGCAGTTTTCGTGGAGAAAGCTGATTGAGTTTCTCAGTTTGAATTTTCATGGCTGAAACCATAAATATTGGCAGTAGAAGGCTGGCTAACGAACTTGACATGTCTCTTTGGACCACAAACCAGTGTGAAAAAGGACATTCGAATTAGAAAATTCTTCCGAAAGTTATTGCGTCATCAGCCAACAGACAGACGGACAGACAGACATTTTCGTATAAACTATTTTTTTCTGACTCAGGGGGTCCCGAAACGTTGAGAATTGACGAAAGCTGGATAGGTCCAAAATCACATGAATCTAAGAGATTCCATCATAAATGACGAAAACGTAAAAATTAAAATTTTCCCGCCAAACTATGGGTGCTATTGAAAAATAGTTTTAAAAACATGGCTAATGATTCTTCCCATTTAATAATTGCTTATGAAATACAATAAGATCTCTAAATGTAAATGCAAGAAAAGCTTGAAGGCCACATCATACATGCGATAACAGCTTCTTTATCTCAACAAGCAACAGAATACACATCGGGGACTGTATTTGAATTACCTAACGGATTATCAAACCTATCCAGGCTCTGAATTGTTAAAAATAAAGACTTAAAATATTTACATAGAATGCACAGACCTCCCATTCCTGGAGTTGTTACGTAATAAAACTATGTTCCCTTATTTACACGGTTAATTATACTTTTTCCTTTAAACGGAAAAGATGAAGATCGTTCATACTTTGGTCTTATACTTGGTGGTTATTCCTATTAGTAAGTATAATTATATAATATATAGTTTCAACAGAAATTCAATCCGAAATTATTCCAGACAACTTTGCTCCTGTGAATTTTGACATTGACAGTTAGGAGTGTCCCATCTGCGCACGTGAAAAGATATTACACTCTCAACTGAAGACGTTGAAATTGGAAAGTGCGCAGACAATATCCTCCCAACTGAGCATGATGAAATTTCGACGTGCACACGTGGT
>CAKNYM010037875.1:20626-53249 GCA_932195095.1 Andricus curvator | reverse complement strand
CATCTGAGCATGATGAAATTTCGACGTGCACACGTGGTGCCCTTCCAGTAATAATTTTTGTCGTGGCGTTTTTTTAAAAATTATTTGACCAGCAATCGCCAACATTTAACACAAGAAATTAAATGATTACCATGTTTCACAAAATAATATCAATACGCTAAATTATATTCAGATTCGGTAAATTCATTTAAATTGTAATTGATCAACAAAATTTCAAAAATAAAAAGTTGCAGAGCCACGTCATTCTGCGGAAATAGGAGAAACAAGAAACGATCCACTGCCGCCCCGGTAGCGTAATCGGTTAAACGCTCAACTCGTGAATAGTGGCATTTCAGGTTTAAATCCGCGCTAAGGCAGATCATGAATTGATTTATAATAATTAATATCAAATTTCGGTTGATAAGGTATATTTCCCAGAAAATCCTAAAAATATCAACCCTTAGTGGTTTTCGAAAAAATCTCCAAAGTGTAAAATATCTAACAACTTAGACGCTTCTGACGTGCAGCGAAAAAAAAGCTTTTTGCAGTGTTCTGCACGGGGCGCCATGGAGGGTCTGTTCGTCGGCTTCTGACGTTAGTTGGTTAAACAATCGTGAGATAAATAATAAACAAATATGAGGGACCATCTTCCGCGATTCTCTCATTTTTACATAATGTACCTTTTTTATGTGTGGCAGATCGTGGTTCATTCTTTGCACGGCTAATCGTTTGTTTGGCCGATTTTATCATTTTTAAAAAGCATTGAGGTGCCATGTTAGTAGGACGTAACAACGTGAAATACCTAATCGAAACGAAAATAGGAACGGACAATTATACGAGTCGGCATATTTATGTAGAAAATTGTTCAGGAATAAGAAGTAATTTAAAGAAATAAATTTAGAGGTTGGTACGCCTCCAAATCCCGAGATTATGATTGTATAAATAGATATATAACTGATTATACAAAAGTAATTAGTTTAATTTAAAAAAAAGATCTGAAATATATATTGTATTGCAAAAACTGTAAAAGAACTGCCAAGATGAAAAATTTGAAGAAATACCTGCTTTCACGTGATCTTAACGAATAATACATGAAACAAGATTAAAAAAATGAGTTTGAATTAAAACTAATGACAAGGTTGAAAAACGATTTTAATTGAAGAGGCAAAAACATTTAAAGTAACTGAAACATTAAAAATTTGAAAATACTCCTGTTTTATGCATTCTTAACAATAAAATTAGATGTACTATTAACAATATATATTTTTCTGTTTGCCGAAATTAAATGAATGGTAAAAAAGTTTTGCAATTCAAAAACCGTTGTCTCTATTGAAAATGTAGTTCAACGAACTAGTAAAAATTGAACTCATGCAATATAGTTATTTGTTAAATCCCTATTTTCAGAGCACACAAGAAGTTTGAATATCCCATCGTATACGAGCATGTTTGAAAAAATCATTCCTCTATTTCTTCTTGCAGAATTAAGTTCACAGTCCGGTTGCAATGGGCATAATACTTCCCACCCAGGTCATCGTCAGTTTTCTTCTCTTTGCACACCTCAGTCTCCTGCGGAGCCCAAGCCTGAGCCTCCTTTGCGTTGCAGGTCCAGATCTCCTCCTGCCAGGCCTGCTCCTGCCAGACCTCCTCCTGCCAGTCCTCCTACTCATCAGGTGCTTGGATATGGACTTGGACAACTTGGACTTATTCGGCTTATTCCAAATTCCAATCAGAACCGGCGATTTGAATTTCGAAGATACACTTTTAATACACGACTTCTATGGCTAATAAAAAAAGATGTTTATACGAGACTGCCACTCACAGAACAAATTGTGTTTACAACATCTAATGGTGACGTTTTCGCGATATTGGAGACTGGTGGTGTCCTTAGTGGACTCTATAATAAACACAGAAGTAAGCCCCGCATGAAAATAAACATAGGAAGCGGCGTGATTTCAGCCATGACATCAGACGAAGTTTGGGAATGTCCAGTAGGCTGGCGCCGTAAAGTAGAACTAAATTTCAAAACAGTAGTTGTAAGCCAGGATTCTCTACAGCTAAACCAATAATTGAATTTACAAAAAAGTTAAACTTTCAGTTATTGCAAAGTGATATCTGACTTTGGAAACAACTGTATCGTTATCTGAAATAAAATACCGTTTTATCATCTGAAATTTTTCCCCTTTCCCTTACTAGTTAAGAGCATTCGAATTTCGAAGATACACTTTTCATCCTGAATCACAAAATCTATGGCTAGTGAAAAAATGTGTATACATATGAGAGCCTGCCAATCACAGAGCAAATTGTATTAACAACATCTAGCGGTGAAATTTTTGCAATATTAGAGGGTAGTGATGTTCTCAGTGGAATATATAGTAAACGTAAAAATAGGCCCCGGGTGAAAATGAACATAGGGAGCGGGGTAATTAAGGTCATGAACCCAGACGAAGTTAACGAATGTCCAGTTGGCTACCGCCGCAAAATGGATCTAAATTTTAGGATAGTAGTTGAAAACCAGGACTCTCTACAGCTAAAACACTGATTGGAATTCAAAAAATGTAAAATGTTTACTCATTGTGAAAGTGATATCTGATTTTGGAAACAACTCTATCGTCATCAGAAATAAAATACTGTTTTTATCCTCTGAAATTTTTTGTCTCCTGTTCACTCGTTAATAATTCCGAAATTTGGCAAAATCGACATGCATCATTACGAAAAATTAAAGAAAAAATTATTGTGTTTTAAAAATATATAATGCTTGAAGGAAATTTAAATGCGCAAGTTTTTTCTGTAGACAAGAAAATTGTAGCTTTTTCATTTTCAAAATGCCATCGTTGTGCAATTCACACAGTAAATAACTAATGAACATTTTTCTTTAAGCAAAAGTTATAAATTTTTAACCAAGACATATCCTAAATTTCAAAAAAATTCGAAAGAAAAATCTATTCAGTAACTGAAAATATCACAACTTTGCCATCAAATGATAAAATATTAAAGCTTTCAATGACCAAATCATTCAGTGTACAATGCGTTATTCCACTATCTTCTACCTCATGAATTTTCCATTTTAGGTCTTTATTTTGGGGCGTACAATTTTTTATTTAAAGAATTTCAATATACAGATTTGAAGACTGAGACAATTAAAAATTAAAAGTGTTTGCAATTGACGTGTTTTTATGAAAAATAGCTTTAGTTGATAAACTTTGAATATATATTAATTAATGATTTGTAATATTGATTTATAGTTCGAGTATTATGAATTTAATGAAAACCAAAAAAAGCTACAACTTTTTCTAAAGAAAAAACATACGCAATAAGCGATGCTCAGCGAGGAAAAATTATAAGCCATTCATTTTTCTCTATTAATTGAGATTTCTTACTATTGAAACTAAAGTTAGGCCAATATCTAAAATTGATTGGGATAGAAGCAGAGAAATTCGAACGTATAGGCATGTTTAAGAGCCTCAAACATTTTTTTAATTTATAAACAGAATCTCAAAAATACGTGAATATCTCCCGAAAATTATCTTATCTTATCACAGATAAGTCGATTAATTGGTTTTAGCTTTAAGAACGTCTGCAGGTAAAAAAGAATAAATTTTTTGATTTATGTGAATCTAGCAGTTTAATTTCTTTTTATTAACTTATAATGATTAAATCACTCACAGCAATCGCGAGACTTTAAATGAGTATGATCTAATAATAATCAGAGAACTGTTTACTGATAAAACAATATCATCTAAATTTTTCCACCGTTTCATTTTTCGACTATTACGTAATTTTCTCTGGACAGAATATTACCAGACAGTAAAGTAAATATTTGTTGAAGTCGTTTTTAGTTTCTACATACGTATTAAATTTGATAAATCTTGAAATATTCACGGGTAATAGTGAAGCTTTATTAATCTGATAAGAGGTTAGTATATGTGTCTGTGAGTTTATTCCCATTTTCGCAGTTTGTGTTTACGAAATCTCTCTAGGAAGAATGAAGTTCGCTAGCAGCATTCTAATTCTCACGTTTGCAGCATTCATGGATTTTGTTGGTAAGTGTAATTAGGGTGATAAAATATCTTGAGTCTACGTAGAATTTAGTGGTTTCCTTTTTGGTTAAGAAAAATGATACTACTTGGTTAAAAATTAATTAGTGTATTTTCGTGTATGTTAATTTTTTTTGTATTCCTAAAGGTCTCGAATGTCTCTCCAATTTTTTCAGTTTTTTTAATAACAATCTGTAGGAGATAATTCATGCTAATTGGACCCCTGTTTTCAAAAAATAATTTTAAAATATACAAAAATAGTGAAAGAATTATTTCATGTATAGAAGGCTTTTCTGTTGGCGGTAATGTATTCGAAAAAATTGATAAGTTTGGAAAATCATAAATGTTGGCACAGTAAATTTTTGAAAATTTGAGTTTTGTATTTTTTCAATTATCACTAGGGTGGTCCAAAATTACACGGAAATCAGTATCAGTTTGAAAATTCGGAGAAAACATTAGGTTTACTACCTTACTTGATACGCGTGTCCTTTCTCAAAAAAATTTTGGTGGGTGCCACCATATCTAATAAGGGAATCATTACTCGATAAAATTAATTTTAAAACACATTAACGATAGAGTAGAATACGTCAGATAATGTATTGATAACGGCAATAATGCACAAGTTCGAAATAACAAGGACAAAGATTGTGATACAATCAATACGATTGTTCTTCGACCTTCTTGTTAAAGTGTCTAGAAAACTTCAAATTGCTTTGAAATCGCATCTTGAAAAATTAAAATCACACGCAACTTGCAGTGTCTTATTTTTCAAAGTGCTGCCACAAAATTAGTTCATAATATCCTCAAATATACGGGTATATCCTTAAAAAATGAATGCTCTGTTTCTCTTTACAGAATTGAGTTCACAAGCCAGCAGTAACCCTAATGTCGATTGGCCTATTACTCCTATCCCAGATCGTTGCCAAACATCTTCTTGTCAGTCTCCTGGCAGACCCGGGCCTCTTCTACGTCTAAGGTCTAGGTCTCCTACTGCCAGGACTCCTCCTGCCCGGTCTCTTCCTGCCAGGTCTCCTCCTGCCAGATCAGCTCCAGCTGCGTCTCCGCCTGCCAGAGCTCTTGCTTATCAGGTACTTGGATATGGACTTGGACAACTCGGACTCATTCGGCTCATTCCCGATAGAAATCCGAACCGGCGATTCGAGTTTCGAAGATATACGTTTCCCATCGATTCTCCGCTTTTACGGCTTGTAAAAAAAGATGTATATACCTGCCTACCTATCACCGAACAAATTGTATTAACATCATCTAATAATGAAGTTTTTGCAATATTGGAGACTAGTGGTGTTCTTATTGGAATATATAGTAAACGTAAGAATAGACCTCGGTCGAAAATAAACATAGGAACCGGCGAGATTACGGGTATGACCCCAGACGAAGTTAAGGAATGTCCAGTAGGCTACCGCCGTAAAATAGAACTGAATTTTAGGATTGTAGTTGTAAACCAGGATTCTCTACGGCTATGCGAAAAATTGAATTAAAAAAATGTATAACTTTTATTCATTGTGACAGTAATATCGATCTTTGGTAACAACTCTATCGTTATCAGAAATAAAATACCTTTTTTATTTCCTGAGATTTTTTTCCATCTCTTCCTCACTCGTTAATAATAACGAAATCTGTCAATATCGCCATATATTATTTTTTTTAAACTGTACAAATAATTATTAAGTTTTTTCATGGTAACCTCAAGAATCCGTTGAAAAAAATTATTTTTTCTTTTTTACTTCAACTTGCCGTAGTTCAACCAATTCTTAGAATATTTTAATGTGATTTGCAGAAAATATTCTTCAGGGTATTTACGTTCAAACAAAAGTTATGAATTTTCACCTAAGACATAGCATAAATCATGCATTCATATCTTGAAGTTCATGGGAAGTCGAACGAATTTTGAGCGGCAACAAAACTTCTGGAAATAGTATATTACACTAAACAAGCAGGAACTTGGAAATTCCTGCACTGCTCGTCATGATGCCCGAGGCATCATTTAATTCTATAAAACAGGAAATTATTCTGAGACTCAAAAAGGGACGCACTGTAACTTGCGATATGAAATTAACTTGTTACAATGGTGTTCACCTTCACACTATATCGCTCTTAGTAATTGATGTTGTTTAATTTGAAACTTTGAATTGTAATTTAAATATTTGCAGTTAGATTTTTATAAATTCTAGACTATTTTAGGATCAAGCTGTAATGAACTTTCTGATCATGATACTACCAATCAAATCCATTGGTACTTATTGAGGAAGTATTATTATTATTATTTTGATCTTCAGTTTATTCATTCACGCACTTGTTTCGTTAATTCCAAAATTATTGAGTTCAGCCTCAATTATCTTTTACTCGAATTTTTTAACGAAATTATCGATTCAATCCCAACTAATTTAAGTTCGCTGATTTCTACTAATATGGAACTATGCCTAATGAGTTAGAGCGAGTTAGAGTTAGATAGTAATTATTAAAGCTAGAAAATAATATTGGAAAAGCATGTATATATTTTCAAAGTATTAGAATTTTCGGGACAAATAGAAGTATACGTTGAAGCAGAAGCGAAGGAAACGAAGAGGCCCAACCCCTTTTGATGGAGGTGCGAGTACCCACAGAACAACACCTGCGTGGGCGAGGATCACGACTCGACCTCCGAACTTGAGACCGTACGGTTATTCTTTTATTGTCGAAACGTCAAGCCTCTGAATAAAAATTTCATCTTCATTTTGCATACTCAAAATTCGGTCTTTTTCTTGTATCTAATTTCAAATTAAATTATGGAATCTTTTTTTATAAGACTTTCAGCACAACGTGAGGCGAACTCTAGTTCCTCGCAGCAAGGACAACGTTGGGTTGAATTCCATTTTCGAATTTCGCGCTCGAATTAATCCCCGGGCATTACAGTTGACGCCAGCTGGCGCCCTCGGCGGACATTTACTGATACTTCGTAATCAAAACTTTGTCCCACGAAAATGCATTGAGACTTGAGGGCTTGGGATTCCAGCCATGATAATTGCTGTACAGACGATGAAGTAGAAACCGCAAGGTAATTAAAAGCACGATATCATGGGTGGATAAAAAATTCGATGGTAACCGACAATATAACGAAGCTTGGGTAATGAACGAAACCAAGTGTACATTTCATGGATGTAAGATAACCAACTATATAATGTACAATGACAGTAATTAAGTGAAAGAATATGTATATAGTCAGGCTTACTGCAAACAAGAGTGTCTGACTAGATACCTTGTATATTGTTAAGTTAGCATATAGAATCTGTATTCCTGAGAGGTCAAGAGAAGAGACAACCAATCTTGGTCTTCATTAAACTATATAATCTGAAATACACCTTTTTTATTTAAACAATCAACTGAAGCTCCCCATAGAATTGCTAGTAACAACAAACACACAACAAATAATTAATCAGGCCTTACCAACCTGACGTAATCAGCAGCGCTGGTCTCTCTCTTTCTCAAATTGCCATACTACCTTTGCCTTTCTTTTCGGACGTAATAATTGTGAAGAACATGAAGACTACGAGTTTTCTCAAATGTGCTTACTTATTTTTGAACTTATTCAGTTCAATAGACTTGACAGGGTGACCATTTTCCATTTGGTGGGTGAATCTGAAGACGTCAAGGTAATTTTTGTTGCAGGTAAAGATTACTCTGAAATCGCGGTGAAGATTTCTTTTTTTTCTGTGGTTCTTTATGTGTCTCAATTTGTCCGTTTTAACTGGGATACTTCCATTCAGATCCAAATCGATTTTCATCCGAAAACAGAAGTGTATATTAAAAGGAATATGAAATCTGGAAAATGGATAGCAAATAATATAAACTATTCGTGTAATTTGAAAGAGGGTAAGTTTTGAAATAGTCCTCAATATATGAGCCTCTTTTCAGTCATTTATGAGTACATAGAAATATAATTTCTTAGTCATTAAATTTAAAAATCTCAATAAATAACAAACCTCCATCCATTTTTTTCATTACCTATCATTATTTGGAATAAAAACGATTTTCTCAGCCAAAGTGGAGTTATAGTTTACCTACTTTTCGAAGCGTGACAAATTCTAATTTTTGAATCTTAAAAAAAGTGGACTAAAAATTTTGAAAATGCTGGAACTTCTCAAAATTTATCCAAAATGTGTGGCTAATAAACTCGAAGTTCAGTTCAGAATACTAAAATATTATACCAAACGCCAATACAATCTGTGAATTCTTTGGGAAGTTATCGTGCTAACAGACCAAAAATATACAGACACACAGGCAGACACACGGATAGACAGACACATTCGCGAAAACCTGGTTTTCGGGTTTTCGGGCGGACAAATTTTACACAAATGTAATGCCTTCTCTGATGAGAATGTAAAACACGAGAAAAACTTGCATCGATCATAGCAAAGCATTATTTTCCTCATTTCGTGACAATTTCTATAATTATTCAGCGCTGTTATGACATACTATTCATGAAAATTGTTTCAACAGTCTTGTTAGCAAAGAAACTATCGCAGATAGAAACTTGATGAAAAAATAATTTACCTTCTTGTTGACCCTCGGTTATTCTCTCAATTTTTTCAGATTTTGTCATCACGTCCAAGTATGAAACAAAACTATTGCTAAGAGAAATTTGATGCTATAGATTGAAATATTTCATAAAATATATTCATAAAAAAATAACTCACTATACGTGTAACTTTCTTAATTATTATTGTTCAAAGGAAAATATTTCCGTTAAGCCTAGACAATGCGTCCAATTTAAATTATTTTTTGAAGAGCTTGTTCTCTTTTTTGTTTGCTAAGATCACATGAAAATAGGAGTTTTCCAATTTTCAAATTTGTCAGTCATTTTCCAGTTTTTGTGATAAAATAATTCTTTAAGTTAATTTTTTATTTCAATATTTTTTTATTTTATTAAACGAATTACTAATGTATATCCAGGTACATGTAGCTATTACATAATCTCAAGATTTTGAGATTTTGATTTAACTGATGATATTTTTAAAATGAGTTTATATCGGCTATATATATCTTCTAAAAATTTGCAAAAATTCACTGTGAAAAAATAAATTGAATGTCACCTCCTCATCCAGCAGCCACATTGATAATCCTAAATATTCTACGAATTCTCATTGAAGTCCTGTTTTTTCTTAAATTCACTATAATTATAGTCTTAAAAATCCTTTTTAATTTTTTAAAACCTTTAAATCTTGTGAAATCCTGTACATTACCTTGAAATGTTTAATATATTTTGAGGTTTCTTTAAAAAAGTTTAAATCCTTGAAATCTTCTGAGGCCACATAAAATAACATAAAATCCATAGAAAAATCTGAAAGTCCCTTAAGGTTTATTTCATTTCATTCATAATCCCTTAAGTTCTCTAGAAATTTTTAAAATTTTTTCAAATTCGTTGAAGTCTTTGAAATCCTGCGATATCTTTGATACTATTTTTGAATCCCTTGAAGTAATTGAAATTTCTTGGAATCTTGTATAAAATCAGAATTGATTTTTTTCGAAAACATCTGATTGTAGAAAAACATTTTGAACAAAAAATAGTTGTAGTTTTTCAAGGTATTTGAGCCTGTTATAGAAGTGCATTATGAAAAATCAACACATTTCTTCCTAAAGGAAAATATCACCAGCTATATCTCTGACATGATCTTGCAGCCGATAAAAAAAAACCTTTGGCATTACCTAAATACAATCTCTAAATATGAAATATAATCTCAGGAAGGCTACCTTCAGGGCCTATAAATCCATGAGATAACAACTTTTAAATTGAATCAAGCAACCGAATACACATTACATACAATGTCAACTATACTTTTTCTTCAAATTCGAAAAGATGAGGTTCTTTCATACTTTGGTCTCATACTTGGTGTTTAATTCTGTTGGTAAGTATAATAGTATAAGAATTATATAGTTTTTAAAAAATTCTGACGTTTTCCACAAATAACAATTCGTCATATTTAATCTAAATTTTATAGCAATAACTTTTTTATTCAAACTCTATCTGTATTTGTCCAAAATAAGAACGAATTCAATCTGAATTCATTCCAGAAAACTGTGCACCACTGAATTTCGAAGTATACAGTCAAGAGTGTCCCAACACTTTCATCTACGCAAGAACAATTTCCAAACAATAATGGGCAATAAGTCCAATTTTGCATTACCGCTCCTTCCAACCCCTTATGTCACAAATCTCCACAAAAACCTGTTACCCCTCCCCCCGTGTGAATGTGGCCTAGTTTTTGAACAGCTTATTGAGGAGGTTTTTTGTGACTTTCTAAAACAGATGTTGATATTGACCTAAATATCTGAATATCATTCTTTTAATAAAGAATAAGCAATAATTTTTGTGTGGGTTGAAACAAATTTTGGGGTGGGATAAGTATAAAAATCTGAAGATGAAATTTGGTCCACCCTACCTGTCACACAAGTCCTTTCTCAATGAACATTGAGAGGAGTGCCACTCTGTCTGATCCAGTAATCATTACCTGATAAAATTCGTTTAGAAACACATGAAGAATAGAATGGAACAAACCAGAGAAAATATTGCTAATGGAAATGAACAATTCCAAAATAACAAGGACAATGACAACGATACCCCGAATATAGCTCCCACCAAAAAAAGCGTTTCATATTTTTTTTAAGGTCTCTATAACGTCTGTAAAAGCCTGCAATGCCTTAAGATCGTATCTTGAAAAATGGAGATGACCCACAATTTGCATTGTCACCTTTTTCAAAGTATTTTCACAGAAGCAGTTTATGGTATCACAACATATAAGAGAAGTTTATCGCCAACAGAAGTATTTCTCTATTTCTTGTTGCAGAATTAAGTTCACAGTCCGGCAGGAATCCTCATAGCGATTGGCCTGATACTCCTCGCCCGGGTCGTACCCGACTTTCTTTCTCTTCTTCTCATCGTCAGTCTCCTGCCGAGCCCAGGACCGAGCCTTCGCTACGTGTCAGGTCCAGGTCTCCTTCTGCTAGTACTCCTGCTCATTAGGTACTTGGATATAGTCTTGGACAACTTGGACTTATTCGGCTTATTCCGCGTCATAATCAGTACCGACGATTCGAATTTCGAAGATAGACTTTTCATCCTGAATTACAAAATCTATGGCTGGTAAAAAATACTGTGCATGACAGTCTGCCACATACAGAACAAATTGTATTAACAACATCTAGCGGTGACATTTTTGCAATTTTAGAGGGTAGTGATATTCTTAGTGGAATGTATAGTAAACGGAGAAACAGGCCCCGGATGAAAATAAACATAGGAAGCGGCGTGATTACGGCCATGAACCCAGACGAAGCTAAAGAATGTCCAGTTGGCTACCGTCGCAAAATAAGTCTAAATTTTAGGACAGTTGTTTCAAACCAGGATTCTCTGCAGCTAAACCGTTAATTGAATTAAAAAATGTAGAATTTGTAGTCATTATGAAAGTAATATCTGCACTTCATTCCAAGGGTTCTATTACTTAAGTTCAATAAATATTGCTTATAGACAAAAAGGCTTCTTTACTCGAAGAAATAATTTCTTTGGCGACTTTTCCAAAAAAAAGACATTTTTTGTAGAAAGCGTAAAAATGTATAAGTCAAAGAAATGATTTCTTGGGAGCTAAGAACATAGTTTCTTTGAATATGTTTTTCACACCCTAGGAAATTTTTCAGAAACCTAATTAAGTCGATTCCAGGAAGTGGTGGATATGTATTTGACTTAAGTAATTTTCAGGTGTAGATTAAGTAATTTACCTTTCCTTAAGTGAAATATATATTTTTCCAGAAAAATAATTATTATGCACCAAACTGAAAAAAATATTTATCCGATGTTAAGAGTTGATAAAATTTTTGCAATCTAATAATTATATACTTTGAAAAAATATTTAACGAAAGTGAAATTATTGATCTATTTCACTGGAAGAAATCGTTGTTTGATTAAACAATCTGCTGCTCATTCATTGCAACAATTATTTGTTCGTGGAAAGTAAATCCTTCATTCAAATAATTAAATTTTATTTAATTTGAATAAGAATTTTTTTATTTCAACATTTTTGCATTTCTGTTTCAATTCACTGGTATACTAGTGTTGTGATAATGAGAATTGACTATGCTTTTTCGATAGATTTTCGCTCGCTGAACACAAATCTTGATTCGAAAGGTGTTCATCACGTACAGTTTTTGCGAAAATTGGGGTGCAACCCCCCCCCCCCTAATGGCGTTTGAGACCATTTTGGATAACCGTGGGCACGAAACCCGGAGTCCTAGGACCTTTCTAAGTGTCTCAAATGAAAGCTTCTCATTTCCCCTTTAGACCCCAATAAACCAAAATTTAATCGCACCTGACCTTGAAGGCCTGTGAGCCATTGTACGCAGAGGGTGCACTTCAGGGTTGATTCCAATGAGTGCAATGTTAGTTTACTCATCCATGGGTCATTCAACATTGTCCTCACAATTAGCCTGGATGCGAACTTTCAACGAGGAAATATTCAAAAACTTTTTCTCCTTCCAACTGCAGTAGGTTGAACAGATTGGCTCGAGGTTAACTATTCAACTTAAGGGCTGTTTCTATAGGGTGCAATGTACGCCGATGCATTCACAAGGCTTCAAGGTCAGATGCAAATAAATTTTGGTTTATTGTGGTTAAAAGGAAAATGGCAAGCTTCAATTCACTTGAAACTACTGTTCTGTCTCCGTTCTTAGCATAAAAGGGCCTATGGCAAAGTCACCGGACGCGTCCTAAGGTTGCGGATAGAGGGTCTCTGTATTGAGGGTTTCTGCTGAATATGATTACACTCATTAATAAGCAGTCGCGGACGATCATTCAGGGATGCTGTCGAAGGAAAATACCCTAAACAGAGGCGTAACAACCGTGCCGAAAGCAAAATGGCACCTGGATGAGGTATCTTGAACGGTGACTCTAAATGAACACTTCTTGTAGCTGTTCGTAGGAACAACAATGAAACCACAAAATCACCAAAAAGTTGTGGAAGCGGTTCAAAGCGACCAAACGCGCAGAGCTCATGGTAATGTGTCGGCAAATGGTGCCGATCACCCTAGAGTTCGGGGTGCTGAAAATAATTTAGATGGACCGAATCAAGGATGACTTTCTGGACTGGTACGATGCCAGCATTGTGCCTGTTGACGAAGGTTTTATAGCTCGTATCCATACTCTGCGGTGCCAGAAATACCCAGAGCTTCAGCACGTTTCGAAACTGTCTTTGTGAAATCAAGTTGCTTGCCTCTCGAAAACTGGATATTAGCGTAGAGCACTTCCCCAACCGCTACATGAACAAGCCACACATGAAGAGGAGGAAGCAACATTAAAACTAATCGAGGAAAGCAGGTACCCCCTAACAGGTGATAGCGATTTTAGGGCAATGAAACAGATCAACATCCCGGTTCCTTCTAAGACCCAAGATCTGCCTGAAATGAATGCCTCCCTTCGTCAGGATATCACGGTGGAGTCAGATTTCTGGACCATCAATTGTTGAGCTTATGTTGGGGTAAGAGCTTTGGCTGTTTTAAATCCAAGGCTAGCGCCGACGATGGATCAAGAGTCCAAAGTCAAGGAGAATCAACATTTTCTCGCTGACCCATCACACCTCTACAACAACCTCCCTGTTTTTGTCAAAAATCCACCCGAGACCGACAAGTTGAGACTGTGTTTCGAAATTAAAATTCGAAACTTGTTTGAAAACTTTTCAGGGGCGAACGCTGCCGTTCAGCGAGAAAAATGTATAGGCGATTATGGAATCTAACTGCTCAATTTTATTTAATAATAGTTTTTTTATTATATATATATTTTCTTTAATTCCTTAGAAAATTTTTTTTGATCTGTACATATGATCAAAATATTATTTTGTGCTTTTGTGGTACACTGTAAAATATCAAGCCATCTATTCCCCTCTATTCATCGATATTTCTTACTACTTGAACTATAACTAAGCGAATATCCGAAATTGGTTAGCATGGAGGCATAGAGACTTCAAAGCTTATACATTTTTAAAAGGGCTATTTGTTTTGAAGCATTAAATATCATTAATGATTTTCAGATCATTTTTATAAGATCATGAACTAAAAATATTATATTTTTCCACCGTTTCATCATTGGACTATTTCGTCATTTTCTCTGGCCACAATTTGATCCGATAGTAGAGTAAATGTTTGCCAACGACATTCTTAATTCCCACATATACGTATTAAATTTGATCAATCAAATCTGTAAAGCTTTAGTAATCTGACAAGTGGTGAGTATATGTGTCTCTGAATTTCTTCTGCATTTCTCAGTTGCCGTTTACGATATCTCTCTAGAAAGAATGAAGGTCGCTCGCAGCATTCTAATTCTTGCATTTGCAGCTTTTATGGATTTTTTCCGTGAGTGTAATTGGGGTGATCAAATTTCTAAAGTCTAAGTAAAATTAAATGCTTTTCTTTTTGGTTCAAAAGACTACTATATGGTAAAAATGAAATCACTAATTTCTATTCTTTCAAGCATTTCAAAAAATTCTGATTCACATTGTTGAACAAATTTGGAAGAGTGGCATCGTATCTGGTACCTGAAAACTTACCTGATATAATTCATTTAGAAATACATGAACATGGAACAATAGAGTGGAACAAATCAGAGAACGTATTGCTAATGGAAATGAAGTATGTGAAAATAACGAGACATATCACAATACATGCAATATGGTTGTTTTTTCACTTTTTGATAGGGGTCTGTTGAAATAATACGCAACTCTTTTTTATGACAATTGCGACCCCCCCCCCTCCCAACCCTCCCCGGCAACATGTTTACAACAAGTATGTGTTTGAACGAAGATATTCCTATATTTCCTCTTGTAGAATTAAGTTCACAATCAAGCTGGGATTGGCCCGATACTCCTCGCCCAAATCGTACCCGACTTTTTTTTTCTTCTTCTCATCTTCAGTCTCCTGCCGAGCCTGACCCAGAGCCTCCGCTACGTAACAGGTCCAGGTCTCCTCCTAACAGGTCTCCTCCGGCCAGGCCTCCTCCTGCCAGGCCACTTCTTGCCAGGCCTCCTTTCGCCAAAATTCTTGTTGATCGGGTACTTGGATATGGACTTGGACAACTTGGACTTATTCGGCTTATTCCTCATACCAATCAGTACAGGCAATTCGAATTTCGGAGATACATATTTGATTCACCACTCCTATGTCTAGCAAAAAATGATTTTCAAGTTAGTCTGCCAATCACAGAACAAATTGTGTTAGCAACATCTAATGGTGAAGTTTTGGCAATATTGGAAACTAGTGGTGTTCTCAGTGGAATATACATGAAACTTCAAAATAGGCCCAGGGTTAAAATAAACATAGGCAGCGGCGTCATTACACCCATTAACAGAACCGAAATGAAGGAATGTCCAGTAGGCCCTCGCCGCAATATAGATATGTATTTTAGGATAGTAATTGTAAAGCAGGATTCTCTCAAGCTAAACAAATAATTTCAATAAATATGTATGTAAAACTTTCAGTCATTTTAAAAGTGATATCTGCACTGAGAAAAATCAACGGATCTAAGGAGATGCATTTCTTCGGTTTATTTTCTTTTTACCAAGGATTTGATAACTTCAATTAAATAAATATGGTGAGCAGGCCAAAAAGTCATGCCTTGACTGAAATAAATAATTTCGTTTGTCATATTTCTTTAATACAAAGAAATGTCTTTTTCCATAAATGTCAATGTTATTAAGTCAATTAAATGATTTCTTAGAAGCTGGGAAAATAGTTTCTTTGAATCTGTTCTTCACATCCTAAGAAATATTTCAGCATTTCAATTAAATCAATTCTTTGAGGTGACGAATACATTTAAATTAAGTAATTCATCTATTCATCTATGTATTTTGAGATAGGAAGTACGGTTCTTGGGTTTATTTTCTTTGCACCAAGAATTTTATTTCTTCAGTTCAATAAATATTGGTTATAGCCGAAAAAATTATGCCCTGACTCAAAGAAATCATTTTTTCGATGATATTTCTTCAATATAAAGAAATTTCTTTTTTAATAACTATGAAAATTATTGAGCCAAAGAAATGATTTCTTAGGAACTGAGAAAGTAGTTTTTTTGGAATTCGAATATTAACACGTGCCATCGGGCACTTCAAATCCCATTTAATTAACATGGGGAAATTTTGTTTAAACAATTATTCTTCCAAAAATATTTTCTTAATCGTATTTTCTGAATTAAACATAATATTAAATGATTGCGAGGAGTAATAAATTCTGCTAAAAACTTTATTTTATTGTTTATACAATTAATTTTTTTTTTCTTCAAATATTCTCCAAATTGAGTATGGATGGTTTACATCTTCTTTGGTGCATTATCAAATGAATCATGAAAGTCATAATTAAATTTAAATCATAAAAGTGTATTTATTATTGCTTTCTTTATATTTTTACAATCTTCATCATAATTATATTATAAAAAAGCACATTCACTGATGCAAATTATAATTCAAGTTTCAACAGATTGCTTTTTTACATTTCCATACTCGTTATAAATATTAAACCGTGTCGCTGATTTTCGTTTTAGCTTCATACGATTATTTATAAGACTGTTTTCAAGTTATTTCTGTCATTCACACATGCAGCGTTGAACTTGTTTCAAATTTGCCGCTCGAAGACCTTTTAAAAAAGGAGGTGTTTTTACGAATCCCTACGGAGCATTTGATTTGTTCACTTTCTTTGAGATGCGCGTTGAAAGACCATAGTTTGTTGGATCATGTAAATCATGATCCATGAATCATGATGTAAATGTAACCGTCAGGAGTCCTTGTTCCCTTAAACTCGATGTGATCACTTCGTTAAAAATGGCAGAAACTTCAAGTTTGAGACAAAAACTATTTTTGATCGATCATGAAGATCATCAAATTATTGGGAACAAGCTTCCATGTAATCTTCAAGTGCTGAGAGTTTTGTTCTACAATACGAGATGCGTAAAACTTAATTTGAGATCAAGTGCTCATTTGGTCGTTCATGAAGTTAAAATTTTCGGGGCAAAAGCGTACATTCCTACACAAAATTAGCCAAAATGTGTGAAGAACGTTGAAAGTTTATATAAGGAATATAGAGATATCCACAAAAGAGCAGGAAATGATACACCAGCTCAAAAGAAGAAGGAAGAAGATTTTTGAACAAAATTGGATTAGCTTTTTGATATTGCAAAACAAGGAGTACAAGATGATAAGGGAGTCTCACAGAATGCCAAACCATTTTTAATAAATCAAAGGAAGGAAGAGCGAGAAGGACACCTTGCTTCGGTACTCAACTATAGAAAAGTACCAGAGAAGAAACGAGAAGAACGAACGGACGCTTTGTCGGAACTGTTGGAAAGTAGGAAACAGCGTGCACGTCAAGAAATAGAAGAAATGGGTCAGGTTTATATAATTATTTACTAATTACTTCAAGTTATTGAAGTTCTGATCCAAACGAAATATTTTCTGACAGTATAGTCTTTTCAATAAGTATATCTTCTTCAGTGAATTCTTTATTCTTTTTTTCACAACTCGTGTCCGGAAAATGCGATGTTCTCAATGCCTGCCAGCAGAAATTCCACGAGAGTGAAAGAGATAGAGAACGATGTTAACTCTCTCGATATTTTCCATAGTCTCGATTTCATGTCGTCTGCTCGGGTGTGCTTGGAGATCTACAGCCAACTTCAATTCAGTTTGTAAAATCGCGTCGTCTTCGGATAATATGGGCGAAAAAACGGATGGACCTCAAATACTCAACATTTATGGGATTTCGCTCATGCTCGACGAACGCGGAATAACGAATTTTCCGTTCACTCGTTGTGAAAAATAGTATGCACAACTCATTGTCGATCGACAGATTCACCATGAACAAGAAGTTGACAGCAGAAGCCCGATTCATACTGTCTTGTGCCGCCAACTTCATGCTCCTGGTAAATCTCCCGCTCTCCAACTTGTTGTGCAATATATTATTTCAAATCAGCTTAAAGCTCCTTTGAGATTTTTATGAAATATTTGTGATAGCTTTCTTTAATCTATGTTTGTGAAATTTTTTGTGTTTATTTAAAATCATTGAAATCTTTTAAATTTGTTGGAACCTGTTTAAATAGTTTAACATCTTTGAAATATTTGTGTACATAAAGCATTCTCTGCGAATTGAACCTTCCAAGGCGTTGTCTTCTATTCGATGGAATGTGGCTGGTGCGTTTCTTAGGCCGAAAGATACACGATTGTATTCGCGGTGGTCTCGAGATGATGAAAATGTATTATATTTTTTTGCCTTCTCAATAATTGGGATTTGGCGGAAACTTGCACTCATATAAAAGTTGAGAAGTGCTTCGCTTGCCCCAATTGGTCGAGAATATTATCGTTAACCGGTAATGGATATGCGTCTTGGTCGGTATCCTTACAAATGTGTCTGTAATAGATGATCATTCGCAGGAGGTTTCCTTTTTTGGGTACTACCTGACGCGGAGAGTTGAACGGAGATTGCGGATGTCTTATTTTTTCTGCATCGAGTAAATGTTCCTGTGTGTTCTCCAGGGTAAGTTTTCGGTGCACTTCAGGTAACTCAAGTGATCTCAGGTTCACTATGTTTTCTGAATTCAGCATAATTTCGTTTTCTATCAGTTGCGTGCATGGTAATAAATCTCCAGATAGTGTAAAGACCTCATTATAGGTTGTAACGATTTTGTAAATTTGTTGTCGAATTGAAGGTTCTATGTGGTGTTACTTTTGTTTTTTCTTTATCCAAGCGGGATTGATTCAGATGTATTAGTTGGTGCCCATGATTCCCCTTGACGAATAGACTAAATGCCGCCTGGAATCTGTTTATTTCCTTCGATCGATACGTTTGAATCCGTATCCTTGACTTGGATAAGGCATACTTGCTGTCAGTTTTTTCTTATCTAATGCCCTTCTTCGTAAAGGGATCATTTGTTTTTGCCTAGTATAAAGAATTTAAACGTTAGCGAGTATCTTTCATATTTCTTGAGTAATGGTAATCTTATTATTCCTGATTGTGGTAGCGGAAAATCAACGGAAATAATATGAAGAAGATGATTTTTCCAAAGTATGGAATATACGCTGATTCTTTGGCCCGAAGTTGATAATTTCTGTTCATTTTTGTTTGTGTATGGTTGCTTGGTAATTAGTCCTCCTTTATCAGGTTAAAAAAGGCTCCTGAATTCTCGCGTAAGCTGTAAACTGTTCCGTTTCATTATTTTCCTAGTATAGATAGGACTTTTTTTTCATATGTTTAAAATTCTGTTCCATCTTTGTAGGCCGTTCGCTTCTCTATGTTTTCTGAAGTAATTTTTTGCTCCTCTAAATGGTTTGTTTCGTTCTACTGAATGTTTGTTACTGAGTTCGATTCATTTAATAATACTTTTTTTATTATTTGAAAGCTTAGAAATTTTATTCCTCCATTCAATCTTGTTAAATGGATGGATTGGTCTTATATTTTTATCTAGTCTTCTCTTAAACTTCTCTTGTAGCTGGATCCTCTTTTTGGGCTTGTATAGGTATTTCTCATGCTTGGCTTTCAATTTCCTAATTAGGTGACTAGAGGTGAGTGTGGGTGATCGGAATATTGTCAAGGGAAGGTTTGAGTTCCTGCCAAAGGTCAACTCAAAGGGCAAGACTCCCGTCATCTCGTTCCAGTTAGTGTTTATCTTGAAGTTTGTGAACTTGAAGTTGTCATACCAATCTTTATTGTTTTTTGCTACTGAAGTCCCAATTGTTGTCAAACATGTGGAACACTAGCCACTCAATCATATTTTTTCAATTTCAAAAAATTCTATCCTTAATCAATCAAAATAACTGGTGGTGCCCCAAATACGTACATGTTGTGGTCCATCAAATTTCCCAGGATGCTATCAGAATTTTTGTTTTTTGTAGTTAGTAATAAAGAGTATCACGTTAACCTGTCCTGGCATGGTTTTTATATATAAAAATGTTACTGGATGCTCAAAACACATCTGCACACACACACATCCAGACAATTGCTTAGAACATTGTATTAGACATTTTTGAATTGAGGAAGGTTTAATTAAATGAATGGAAAAATTTCAAAAAATGTTACCATACCAAAGCTTCCTCTATCAGGGAGTCATCGTGGCTCAAATGGTATCGTGCTTGTCTTACGTTCCAACACTGCAGCCTTAGTAGCAACGCTGGCGCGGGTTTGATTCCCAAAGCAGGAAGCGAGGCTAGATGTGTTTTTCAGAAAGCTTCGCTACTGTCCCTTGGTATACTATCCCACAGACACCCTGCAGTTTATCATTAACCCTATAGTACAGTCGCTAATGACCCTGGCAGTTGATGCGAACATTATGTTTCTTATTTTGTGACAATTTCTATAACTATAATAACTTGGAATCTTGTATAGAACCCAAATTTTTATGCTCGAAAACTTTTGATTGTAGAGAAAAATGTTGAACACAAAATGGTTGTAGTTTTTCAAAGTATTTAAACCTGTTATAAAAGTTCATCATGAAAAATCAACACATTTGTTCATCAATTAGAAAATCTATAAGGAACTACAAGAAAATAGAAGAAAAACTGACAAAGAAAGCAACTTTTTAAAAGGTTTTTGGGCACCTTCTATTAGGAAAAAAACACCAGCTATATCGCTAACATGATCGTGCAGCCGATTAAAAAAAAACCTTTGGCATGACCTGAATACAATCTCTAAATATGAAATATAATCTCAGAAAGGCTATCTTGAGGGCCTATAAATCCATGAGATAACAACTTTTTAATTAAAGCAAGCAACCGAATACACCTTACATACCCTGTTAACTATACTTTTTCTTCAGATTGGATAAGATGAGGGTCGTTTATAATTTGGTCTTATACTTGGTCTTCAATTATGTTGGTAAGTATAATAGTATAAGAATTATATAGTTTTTAAAAAATTCTGACGTTTTCCACAAATAACAATTCGTCCTATTTAATTTAAATTTTATAGCAATAACTTTTTCATCCAAACTTTATCTGTATTTGTCCAAAATAAGAACGAATTCAATCTGAATTTATTCCACACAACTGTGCATCACTAAATTTCGAAGTATAGAGTCAAAAGTGTCCCATCTGTGCACATGCAAAGATCGTACAGTCACAAATCTGCACGTCGACATTGAAACGTGCATCTATGCAAGGACAATTTCAAACAATAACGGGATCGTTAAATTTTGATGAAGTGAATGTTTAACAAAGTAGTTCAACTTTCCATTCTGTATTACCACTCCTCCCAGCCCTTATGACACAAATCTCCACGATAACCTGTTAACCCTCCCCCCGTGTGAATGTGATCTAGCTTTTCAACGGCTTTTTGAGGAGGTTTTTTGTGACTTTCTAAAACGGATGTTGATATTGACCCAAATATCTGAATATCACTCTTTTAATAAGGAATGAGCAATAATTTTTGTGTGGATTGAAACAAATTTGGAGGTGGGATAAGTACAAGAATCTGAAGATGAAATTTGGACCACCCTACCTGGCACACGAGTCCTTTCCCAATGACCATTGAGAGGAGTGCCACCGTTTCTGATCCTTGAATAATTACCGAATCAAATTCGTTTAGAAACACATGAAGAATAGAATGGACCATAGCACAGAAACTATTGCTAATGGAAATGAACAATCCCAAAATAACAAGGACAATGACAACGATACCTCGATTATAGCTCCACCTAAAAAAGCGTTTTATATTTTTTTTAAAGGTCACAATTTGCATTGCCACCTTTTTCAAACTATTGTCACAGAAGCAGTTTATGGTATCCCAACATATAAGAGAAGTTTCTTCACAACAGAAGTAATCCTCTTTTCCTTTTTTCAGAATTAGGTTCACAGTCCGGCAGTAATCCTAATAGCGATTGGCCTGATACTCCTCGCCCGGGTCGTACCCGACTTTCTTTTTCTCCTTCTCATCGGCAGTCTCCTGCCGAGCCCGGGCCCGAGCCTCCTTCACGCCACAGGTCCAGATCTCCTCCTGCCAGTCCTCCTGCTCATCAGGTGCTTGGATATGGACTTGGACAACTTGGACTTACTCGGCTTATTCCAAATTCCAATCAGAATCGGCGATTCGAATTTCGAAGATACACTTTTGATACACGAATTCTATGGCTAATAAAAAAAGATGTTTATACGAGACTGCCACTCACAGAACAAATTGTGTTTACAACATCTAATGGTGACGTTTTCGCGATATTGGAGACTGGTGGTGTTCTTAGTGGACTATATAATAAACATAGAAATAAGCCCCGCATGAAAATAAACATAGGAAGCGGCGTGATTACAGCCATGACCTCAGACGAAGTTAGGGAATGTCCAGTAGGCTGGCGCCGTAGAATAGAACTGAATTTCAAAACAGTAGTTGTAAGTCAGGATTCTCTACAGCTAAACCAATAATTCAATTTACGAAAATGTTAAACTTTTAGTTATTGCAAAGTGATATCTGACTTTGGAACCAACTGTATCGTTATCAGAAATAAAATACCGTTTTCATCATCTGAGATTTTTTTCCCTTTCCTTTACTCGTTAAGAGCACGTAACAGAGTATCAGGTGATCAATTACATGGTTCACATCTGGCGTATCCATAATTTAAAAAATCTGCCCGCTCGATAACTTTTTTACCTCGCGCTGCGCGTTCGGTCTTTGTATTGAATCCACATTTATGCACAGACCTTTTAAAATTAAAGGTGAAAGGCATCGGCAGCTGTCATTTGGTGATTGTGACTTCTCTTTTGTTAAAGCTCCTTCGGCTTTAAAGAACGCATTCTCATCACGTATCTCGTGCTTCGCACTCGATTTAGTCCAAAGTTGAGACCATCTGCATACAAATAATGATAGCGATTGAGATCATTTCTGCAGGAGTGTCCACAATGTTGAACAAATGTGTGCCTGGAGGATCAATATGTGTGTAATAGTATATTAATATAATCCGGTAGATCAAGTATTTGTAGCTTACTTAATAATATGGCATGGTCCACTTTATCGAATACTTCAGAAATCGGTGCAAATTACAGCAACTTGATTATGTACAGTTAGTAATTGACGAATATTTTGAGTAAAGCTTAGCAAGTTGATAGCAAGTGATCGGCCAGAGATCAATCCATGCTGATTAAACGAGATCACGCGAAATGCCACCCTAGACATAAAATTAGAAATACATAATTCAAATATTTGAGAGAATCAACAAGAAACCGATATGGGCCTATAGTTAACAAGAAGATATTTATCACCCTTCTTTCAACCAGGTCAGATACGGGTAGTTTTCCAGACAGGAAAAAAAATTTGAATAGAAAAATTAAACAAAATTCTTAGTGGAGGAAGCAAGAATTCAGAACATTTTTTAATAGGAGATGATTGGATCAGATCAAAAACAGCTGTTTCTTTATTATGTATCTTTTTTATGGCATCCCGAATTCGCCTTGATGTTATATAGGTATTATTCAATCCTTCAAGTGGAGCTGTATTGATATGGCCAGGCAATAATAGTCTTTCGATAGGAACAGGGTATTTATCATTCCAATCAGGTTGTGGGAGATCAGATGGGTTATAAACTTTCATAAAACAATCTGCAAAATAAGGATTCATACGCGTTGGTTGCAGTTGATGGAGGTATGTATAATGCAAGACTGATAAAGCACTGAGAATCTGTATATTGTAACGTGGTATTTTATACGACGCCCCAAAATTCATTCAAAGTGCACGCCCTGACACTAGATTCAATTGAAAATTAGTTAAAAGTAATACCTGGTCGAGCACAGAATCAATTATAGGCTGTCATCTAACAGTATGCCGCGAGAGGGATGGTATGTTGTCTTAACGAAACCCCTCGAGGCCTAGGTTTATATTCCGCTCGCTTCAAACCGTAGCCAGGCTGGGGAATGTCATCTTATTATGTCGCATATCCTAGCACTAATTCTGTCAAACATTCTTTTATTTTTGTTGACTAGGAACTGAGGGCCGCCTGGCCCGGCCATCACACTCTCAAAGCCGGCTGTCAAACTACACCGCACACTCATTTCGACATTCACGACTAGGCAGTCGTGAACCAATATTATACTAGTGCCCTATTTCACAATAATTGAAAGGATGGAGGACACACACTCAACACGTGGCAAATTGGGAGACTTGCCACCGGCTGCTATGTTCCGAACTGTCACAACATTAGCAACATGACTCGCCACAGACTATGGACTAGGCGAGTGAACACCCTAGATAAAATGGCGAGTCACTGTAGGACATTGATGTGAACGCGACTTCACACATTTTTCGCTAAGCGTAGTTGCATGGATGGGTGCGCAACCCATGGCCTACGCGCCAACAATTGTAGTCCGCGTCGTTGGCGTTTATTCTGTGTTGGGCCATTGAATCAAAGTGCAGGTTTTCCCTAAGAGACACTTTAGTAAATCATCGCTATGTACAAATTTATAATACCACGTGAGGTTTGTCAGGGCGTGGTGCCTTAATTAAAGAGGAATGACGTTTGGAAAGAGACATTTTTCACTCGTAGAAGAGTGTAGAAAAGGTATGTTCTTCATTGTTCGCCTTCCTTAGAATGTAATGGGTCGCTTCATGGTGTGGAGCGGTGGTCAAATCTTTCGCGGTCAAGTCAGTGCACGTTCGCGGATTTTCGCGGTCTGGCTTGTTCGGTAGTGAGCATAAAATAAGTACGATAGTCCAAGATGGTGGCGACCTTAACTGACCTTTCGTGTCACAGCTGGACCACCATGATAGAAGGTCGTTATGACGTAAATCAAACACGTGATTAGAGTAGTAATTAATAGTTGATTCAGAAATAAGGGTATTTTAATACTTGATTGAAATGTCGTGGTATTTAAGGACTGATTGAAATCTCGCAGTACTTAATAAATGATGGAAATGTCGCGGTACTTATAATAATTCTTAAATTGATTAACACTAGCCTTTTCCAGAAAATCGTCTGTAGGTCAGTCATATAATTGACGTAGGACATAAAATTATAAATTTCAAGTCTGTGCGGGGTTGAGCATTTGCTACGTTCGATCGTACAAGAAGGCGGTGACCTTAAATGACCTTTCATGTCATTCATGGACCACCATGTTGGAAGGTCGTTGACTCTTAGCTCATATAATTTGTTTTGATATCGATCATCCAAAATGGCGGTGACCTTACATGAATTTTTTCATGCATGGACCACCATGTTGGAGGGTCGTTAAAATGATTTCTTTCTTTAAGGGATTGTTTCTTTGGACATGTGAGGCATCAATGGACGGAAATAAATGAATCTTTTTGTGACCCGTATTTTTGGTCGTATTTACTTAATAGTACTGATCTGAATTGTCTTTCTTGTTCAATCTATTTCTTACCCTGCCCCTCTCTGTGTTGAGCTACTGGGGAGTAAACTAAGAAGTAACTATGCGCCGTAATTAGAACTAAAATAACTTAATACCTTTTGGTCTTTGAAGATTTTTATCGATAGACGAACTGGCGCCCTTCAGGCATAACAGCATATTCATTTAACAGAAATAAAGTGACCAATAAAGCTGTAGGTTATAGTTAACCTTTTGAAATTAAGTGGTCAATGAACCAGTAGGTCAATAGTTAAACTGTGGAAATTAAGAGGCCAATAAACCAGTAGGTCGATAGTTATCTTTTCTTTATAACAAAATACATGATCAAGTTAAGTAAATGTTCTTTGACTTTTAATTCAGGATTGGCTTAGGCACGGCCAATGGGATATATTTAAATTGTGAATGTGCTAAATATGCAATGATAATAATCACGCTTAAATTTTGATTAAAAAATAATCGGCGAAAATGTTGTTTGCTTATACCGGCAGAAAACTTTTTGGCCGATAACAGCAGTATATCCCCTCCGTATACACATTGTGACATTATTCTTAATGAACATGGTAAATAATTTTTTTTCTCCGATATTGGCATATGAAACGCAAATGAAACCTCTGAATATAAAGCATCATGTCAGAAAGACAAGCTTGGTGGCCATATAATACTTGAGATAACAAGTTCTTCGTACAATCAAGAAACAGAATACACATCAGGGGCTGTACTTTGACTACGTCACGGATTCTCGAGCCTCTCCAGATCCCCCGGTGCCTTGTTAAAAATGGAACCATAACAAATTTACATAGAGTGTCTGTCCCCACAACTTTTAAGTTGCCACGTCATTTAAGTACGACTCCTCAGTTACACTGTTAACTATACCTTTTCGTCTGATTGGAAAAAATGAGGATCGTTTATACTTTGGTCTTATACTTGATGACTAATTTCATTGGTGAGTATAATGATATGATGTAGAGTTTTGAGAACATTTTCAAGCTTTCCACAAATGAAAACTGTTCTGTTTGATCCGCATTCTATCGCAATTTCTAGTTTTTTCCAAATGGGTATCTATGTTTCTCGAAACTCAGTACGAATTTAATTTGAATTTATTCCAGAAAACTGCGCATCACTGAATTTAGACATGTGCAGTTGGTAGTGTGCCATCTCTGCACGTGCCAAGATAGCAATTCAAAAATCTGCATATTTCTCTAATATTGAGGGATCGTTTGTAAACTGTGCTGCGTAGTAGTATAGTAATATACCATTAAGCCATTTCCCTTTCAGGGTAGGCGTGACACTACCCGATTCGGGTAGTGTTTCTGGGTGGAGAGTTTCTTGTAGTAAATAACTACAAGTTGAACTCACCACGCCCACGATGTGCCAACAGCACGCAGTATTCTCTACCTATCCAAGTACTAACCGCGCCCAACGCTGCTTAACTTCAGTGATCTGACGAGAACTGGTTTTTTCAGCGTGGTATAGCCGTTGGCATACGTGCTTTTGCTTTATTCAAATAAAGATGGAAATATAATTTCTGTGCAGCTAAAAATGATACAAATGTCAGGGAAAACTAAAATGTTAGAACTGAACAGATACAACACTCCCAAATTTGTACGTTTCACTTGAAGCAATCAAATGTGAAACTTACATTTCCACGTGCACAGATGGTACCATTGTATAAACTATAAACTGTGCACCTCTACATAATAAAATTTAAAACAATATAAGATAAATGTCCCAATAATCTTGATGGTCCCAATAATCGTCAAACTTGGTTATAATTCGAATATATTGTTGAAAAATATACTGGAAGTAACATTTAATGATAAAAGCCACTTATTTTTAACATTTTATCATGTGGAATGAAATTTTAATAATTTAAAATGAGATAAAAAGCAAGAAAATTTGGCGTCACGATTACTGGGTCTGAGGTCACGATTACTGGGACGTTTACGTTAGTTGCATTTTTAATATGACAATTATATCAAAATTTAATAGTTGAATCTTCAACTACAAACGCTCAATGTTCAACCAAACGCAGAATTATTAAATTGTAGGCCCAAAATTTAATTTAAGAACTAATACAAATGAACTTTCAACGAATTCTTCTGACATTTTTGATCAGCAACTGCTTTTTTCTTTTAAAGGATTCCCAAAAAAGGGTTTCATTAATCCTTCATTTCTTCTTGCAGAATTAGGTTCGCAGTCCGGCTGTAACCCAAATGGCGATTGGCCTTATACTTCTCGCTTGGATTGCTGCAGATCTTCTCCTTCTTCTTCTCCTCGGCAGTCTCCTGCCGAGCCTGAGCATGATCCTCCTCTGCGTATCAGGTCCAGGTCACCTTCTGCCAGGTCGCCTCCTGCCAGGTCTCTGCCTGTCAGATCTCCTCCTGCCAGGTCTCTGCGTGTCAGGTCTCCACCTGTCATGTCTCGTCCTGCCAGTACTCCTCCTTATCAGGTATTTGGGTATGGACTTGGACAACTTGGACTTATTCGGCTTGTTCCGCGTAATAATCAGTACCGGCGATTCGAATTTCGAAGATACACTTTTCATCCTGAATCACAAAATCTATGGCTAGTGAAAAAATGTGTGTATGAGAGCCTGCCAATCACAGAACAAATTGTATTAACAACATCTAGCGGTGAAATTTTTGCAATATTAGAGGGTAGTGATGTTCTTAGTGGAATATATAGTAAACGTAAAAATAGGCCCCGGGTGAAAATGAACATAGGGAGCGGGGTAATTAAGGTCATGAACCCAGACGAAGTTAACGAATGTCCAGTTGGCTACCGCCGCAAAATGGATCTAAATTTTAGGATAGTAGTTGAAAACCAGGATTCTCTTCAGCTAAACCACTAATTGAAATTGGAAAAATGTAGAATTTTTACTCATTGTGAAAGTGATATCTGATTTTGAAAAAAACTCTATCGTTATCAGAAATAAAATATCGTTTTTATCCTCTGAAATTTTTTGTCTTCTGTTCACTCGTTAATAATTCTGAGATTTGGCAAAATCGACATGTATCATTACGAAAAATTAAAGAAAAAATTATTGTGTTTCAAAAATATATAATCAGAGCTATATCAGCTGATCCTCATTCCATAAACGTCTATATATTTTTTTCGCTGAACAGAGTTTACCTCCAGCCACTTTTTAAGCATATTTCAAAATTTTATTTTGAAAGTACATATGCTTGAAGGAACTTCAAATGCGCAGCTTTTTTCTGTAGACCAAAAAATTGTAGCTTTTTCCATTTTCAAAATGCCAGTTCTGTACAATTGACACAGTAAATAACTAATGAACATTTTTCTTTAAGCAAAAGTTATAAATTTTTAACCGAGACATATCCTAAATAATGCATTCATATCGTCAAGCACATTGTTAAATGGTTGGAATTCAGGTTATACAAATATGAAATAGTTGTGAAATAGTTTGTGTCTCGAGCGAAGTTCAGGGTGGCTGCTGGGCCAGGAAAACCGGGAAATGACCAGGAATTTTTTCAGACCGGGAATTTTACAAAAATTTGAAAGAAAAATGTCTCTAGTAACTGGAAATATCACAACTTCCCCATCAAATAATAAAATATCAACGCCTTCAATTACCAAATCATTCAGTTTACGATACGTTATTCCACTATCTTCTACCTTATATATTTTCCATTTTAGGTATTCATTTTTAGGCGTACAATTTTTTATTTAAATAATTTCAATATACACTTTTGAAGACTGAGACAATTAAAAAATAAAAGTATTTGCAATTGACGTTTTTTGATGAAAAACAGCTAGAGTTGATCAACTTTAAATATATATTAATTGATAATTTCTAATATGGATTTATAGTTCTAGTATTATAAATGTATTAAAAAGGGTTTTCTGTGAATTCAATTCAAAAAATCCAAGAAGTCACTGAATTACGGCGAGTTATACTAAAAAAAACTTTAAACATTTTTGTTGCAAAAACGGATTTTTCTGGCTAACTTTAAAACCAACAAACGCTGCAACTTTTTCTAAAAAAAAAGGATGCGCAATAAACGGTGCTCGGCGAGGAAAATTTATGAGCGGTTGAAAATCTGGCCCCTCAATTTTATTTAATAATATATTTTTTTAAATAGCTTTTTTTCATCCTTTGGAAACTTTTTTTCTCAAACTATCAATATACTGCAAGTATTATTTTGTGCTTTTTTGGTGCACTATGCAATACCAAGCCATTCATTTTTCTCTATTAATTGAGATTTCTTACTATTTACACTACAGTTAGGCAAATATCTAAAATTGATTGGGATGGAAGCATAGAAATTCGAACGTATAGGCTTGTTTAAGAGCCTCAAACATTATTTTAATTTACAAACAGAATCTTAAAAGTACGTGAATATCTCTGGAAAATTGTCTTATCTTATCACAGACAGGTCGATTAATTGGTTTTAGCTTTAAGTACGTCTGCATGTAAAAAATAATAAATTTTTTGATTTATGTGAATCTAGCAGTTTAATTTCTTTTTCTTAAGTTATAATGATTAAATCACACACAACAATCGGGAGACTTTAAATGAATATGATCTAATAATAATCAGAGAACTGTTTACTGATATAACAATATCATCTAAATTTTTCCACCGTTTCATTTTTCGACTATTACGTAATTTTCTCTGGACAGAATATTACCAGACAGTGAAGTAAATATTTGTTGAAGTCGTTTTTAGTTTCTACATACATATTAAATTTGATAAATCTTGAAATATTCACGGGTAATAGTGAAGCTTTATTAATCTGATAAGAGGTTAGTATATGTGTCTGTGAGTTTATTCCAAATTTCGCAGTTTGTGTTTACGTAATCTCTCTAGGAAGAATGAAGTTCGCTAGCAGCATTCTAATTCTCACGTTTGCAGCTTTCATGGATTTTGTTGGTAAGTGTCATTAGGGTATTATACCATTAAGCCATTCCCTTTCGGGGTAGGCGTGACACTACCCGATTCGGGTAGTGTTTCTAGGTTGATAACTTGTAGTAAATAACTACAAGTGTGGGCTCACCACACCCACGATGTGCCAACAGCACTCAGTTTTCTCGAATGGTCATCCATCCAAGTGCTAACCGCGCCCAACGCTGCTTAACTTCAGTGATCTGACGAGAACTGGTTTTTTCAGCGTGGTATGGCTGTTGGTGATAATTATATATATATATATATATATATATATATATATATATATATATTTAATAACAATCTGTAGGAGAGAATTCATGTTTAATGGACCCCTGTTTTCAAAAAACAATTTTAGAATCTACAAAAATAGTGAAAGCATTATTTCATGTATAAAAGGTTTTTCTGCTGACGAGAATGTATTCGAAAAAATTGATAAGTTTGGGAAATCATAAATGTTGGCACAGTAAATTTTTGGAAATTTGAGTTTTGTATTTTTTCAATCATCACTAGGGTGGTCCAAAATTACACTGGAATCAGTATCAGTTTGAAAATTCGGAGAAAAAACTTGGTTTACTACCCTACTTGGTACGCGTGTCCTTTCTCAATAAAAATTTTGGTGGGTGCACCATATCTAGTACAGGAATCATCACTCGATAGAATTTATTTAAAAACACATGAACGATAAAGTGAAACACGTCAGAGAATGTATTGATAATGGTAATAATGCACAAGCTCGAAATAACAAGGACAAAGATTGCGATACAATCAATACGATTGTTCTTCCACCTTCTTGTTAAAAGGTCTAGAAAACTTCAAATTGCTTTGGAATCGCATCTTGGAAAATTAAAATCACACACAACTTGCAGTGTCTCATTTTTCAAAGTGATGCCACAAAAGGAGTTCATAATATCCTCAAATATACGGGTATGTCTTTAAAAAATGAATGCTCTGTTTCTTTTTATAGAATTAAGTTCACAATCCAGCAGTAACCCTAATGTCGATTGGCCTGTTACTCCTATCCCGGATCGTTGCCAAACATCTGCTTGTCAGTCTCCTGCCAGGCCCGAGCCTCTTCTACGTCTAAGGTCTAGGTCTCCTACTGCCAGGTTTCCTTCTGCCAGATCTCCTCCTGCCAGATCACCTCCAGCTGCGTCTCAGCCTGCCAGAGCTCTTGCTTATCAGGTACTTGGATATGGACTTGGACAACTCGGGCTCATTCGGCTTATTCCCGATAGAAATCCGAACAGGCGATTCGAATTTCGAAGATATACGTTTCCCATCGATTCACCGCTTTTACGACTTGTAAAAAAAGATGTATATACATGCCTGCCTATCAGAGAACAAATTGTATTAACATCATCTAATAATGAAGTTTTTGCAATATTGGAGACTAGTGGTGTTCTTAGTGGAATATATAGTAAACGTAAAAATAGACCTCGGTCGAAAATTAACATAGGAACCGGCGAGATTACGGGTATGACCCCAGACGAAGTTAAGGAATGTCCAGTAGGCTACCGCCGCAAAATAGAACTGAATTTTAGGATTGTACTTGTACACCAGGATTCTCTACAGCTATGCGAAAAATTAAAATAAAAAAAATGTATAACTTTTATTCATTGTAGAAATGACCGTACGGTGATTCTCTTATTTTCGAAACGTCGAGTCTCTAAATAAAAATTTCATTTTAATTCTGCATACTGAAAATTCGGTCTTTTTCTTGTATCTAATTTGAAATTCAATTATGGAATCTTTTTTTATAAGAATTTCAGCACAACGCGAGGCGAACTCTAGTTCTTTGCAGCAAGGACAACGTTGGGTTGAATTCCATTTTCGAATTTCGCGCGCGAATTAATCCCCGGGCATTACAGTTGACGCCAGCTAGCGCCCTCGGCGGACATTTACTGGTACTTCGTAATCAAAATGTTGTCCCACGAAAATGCATTAAGACTTGAGGGGCTTGGAATTCTAACTATGATAATTGTTCTACTGACGATGAAGTAGAAACCGCAAGGTAATTAAAAGCACGATATCATGGGTGGATAAAAAATTCGATGGTAACCGACAATATAACGAAGCTCGGGTAATGAACGGAACCAAGTGTACTTTTCATGGATCTAAGATAATTTTTGTATCTAAGTAATTTTTTGTGAGAAGTTGTAGGCTCCGGAAGCTACGATCATGGTTCTTTAAAGGCAACCAATCCCGACGCAACTGGAACGTGTACGTCATCCGCTTCTGCTCCTTCTGTCCTAGAAGGTAAGCAAGAGCGGGAAATTTACGCGAGAAAACATCGGGCAACACTGTTCCTTGGAGTCAGGTCTCTAGCCGCGGATGATCTTACGCGGCAGACG
>CAKNYM010037875.1:0-11074 GCA_932195095.1 Andricus curvator | reverse complement strand
AGCTTAGAAATGTTATTTCTCCATTCAATCTAGTTAAATGGATGGGTTGGCGTTATATTTTTATCTAGTCTTCTATTAAACTCCTCTTGTAGCTGGATCCTCTCCTTGGCCTTTAATAGGTATTTATCATGCTTGTCTTTCAATTTCCTAATTAGGTGGCTAAAGGTGAGTGTGGGTGATCGGAATATTGTCAAGGGAAGGTTTGGGTCCCTTCCAAAGGTCAACTCAAAGGTCAAGAGTCCCTGCATCTCGTTCCTCGTAGTGTTTTGTCTTGAAATTTGTGAACTTGAAGTTTCCATACCAATCTTTATTGTTTTCTGCCACTGAAGTCCCAATTTTTATCAAACATGTGGTATACTAGCCACTTAATCATATTTCTTCAAGTTCAAAAAATTCTGTCCTTAATCAATCCAAATAACTGGTGGTGCCCCAAATACGTACATGTTGTGTTCCATCAAATTTCCCAGGATGCTATCAGAATTTTCGTTTTTTGTTGTTAATAATAAAGAGTATCACGATAACCTATCCTGGCATGTTTTGTATATATAAAAATGTTACTGGCTGCTCAAAATATAATTATATTCGCTCTTTGTCCTTTTTCGTTCGGTCAGTTTCAATATATTAGTGGTGGAAATAAGCTCTCCAAATTTCATCAATTTATCTGCAACTGTTTTCAAGTTATTGTGTTCAAAAAAAAGTGTAACATCCACAAATGTACACACATCTACACACACACATCCGGACAATTGCTTAGAACATTGTGTTAGAAATTTTTAAATTGAGGAAGGTTTAATTAAATGAATTTAAAAATTTCGGAAAATGTTACCATACCAAAGCTTCCTCTATCAGGGAGTCATCGTGGCTCAAATGGTATCGTGATTGTCTTAAATTCCAACACTGCAGCCTTGGTAGTGAGAAAAATGTTGAACACAAAATAGTTGTCGTTTTTCAAAGCATTTAAGCCTGTTATAAAAGTTCATCATGAAAAATCAACACATTTCTTCATCAATTAGAACATCTGTAAAGAACTACAAGAAAATAGAAGGAAAACTGACGAAGAAAGCAAATTTTTAAAAGGTGTTTGGGCACCTTCTATTAGGAAAAAAATCACGAACTATATCGCTAACATGATCGTGCAGCCGATTAAAAAAAAAACTTTGGCATGACCTGAATACAATCTCTAAATATGAAATATAATCTCAGGAAGGCCACCTTCTGGGCCTATAAATCCATGAGATAACAACTTTTTAATTAAAGCAAGCAACCGAATACACATTACGTATACTTCTAACTATACTTATTCTTCGGATCGGAAAAGATGAGGGTCGTTTATACTTTGGTCTTATACTTGGTATCTAATTCTGTTGGTAAGTATAATAGGATAATAATTATATAATTTTGAAAAAATTCTTACGTTTTCCACAAATAACAATTCGTTCTATTTAATCTAAATTATATAGCAATAACTTTTTCATCCAAGCTCTATCTGTATTTGTCCAAAATAAGAACGAATTCAATCTGAATTTATTCCAGACTACTGTGCATCACTTAATTTCGAAGAATACAGTTAAAAGTGTCCCATTTGTGCACGCACAAATATTGTACAGTCAAAAATCTGCACGGTGAAATTTTGAAGTTCACAGGTGGTATCATTCCAACCGTACACGATAAAATTAAGACGTACACAGCAATAATTTTTGTGTGGATTGGAACAAATTTGGGGGTGGGATAAGTATAAAAATCTGAAGAAGATGAAATTTGGACCACCCTGTCACACGAGTCCTTTCGCAATGAAAATTGAGAGGAGTGCCACCGAATCTGATCCTTGAATCATTACCTGATGAAATTCTTTTAGAAACACATGAAGAATAGAATGGAACAAAGCAGAGAAACTATTGCTTATGGAAATGAACAATCCCAAAATAACAAGGACAATGACAACGATACCTCGAATTTAGCTCCCCCCCAAAAAAGTGTTTCATATTTTTTGCAGGTCCCTATAACGTCTGCCAACGGCCATACCACGCTGAAAAACCCAGTTCTCTTCAGATCACTGAAGTTAAGCAGCGTTGGACGCGGTTAGTACTTGGATGGGTGACCATTCAAGAATACTGACATGAGTGCTGTTGGCACATCGTGGGTGTGGTGAGCCCACACTTGTAGTTATTTATAACTACAAGAAAAACCTAGAAACACTACCCGAATTGGGTAGTGTCACGCCTACCCTGAAAGGGAAATGGTTTAATGGTATATATAACGTCTGTAAAAGCTTGCAATGCCTTAAGATCGTATCTTGAAAAATAGAGATGACCAACAATTTGCATTGTTACCTTTTTCAAAGTATTGTCACAGAAGCAGTTTATGGTATCCCAACATATAAGAGAAGTTTCTTCACAACAGAAGTAATCCTCTATTTCTTTTTGCAGAATTAAGTTCACAGTCCGGCAGTGATCCTAATTGCGATTGGCCTGATACTCCTCGCCCGGGTCCTACCCGACTTTCTTCTTCTTCTTCTCATCGTCAGTCCCCTGCCGAGCCCGGGCCCGAGCCTCCTTCACGGCACAGGTCCAGGTCTCCTGCTGCCAGTACTCCTGCTTATCAAGTACTTGGATATAGTCTTGGACAACTTGGACTTATTCGGCTTATTCCACATACCAATCAGTACCGGCAATTCGAGTTTCGAAGATACACTTTTGATTCACGACTACTACGGCGAGTAAAAAAAGATGCCTATGGGAGCCTTCCACTCACAGAGCAAATTGTATTAACAACATCTAATGGTGACGTTTTTGCAGTATTGGAGAAAAGTGGTTTTCTTAGTGGAATATACAGTATTCGTAGAAATGACTCACGGTCGAAAATAAACATAGGAAGCGGCCTGATTACGGGCATGACCTCAGACGAAATTAGGGAATGTCCAGTAGGTAACCGTCGGAAAATAGAACGGTATTTTAGGATAGTCGTTGCAAACCAGGATTCTCTTAAGCTAAACTCATAATTCAATTGAAAAAAGTGAAACTGTTAGTGATTCCAAAAGTGATATACGACTGTGTAAATATTCTGTTGACATTTTTGAAGAAAATTCAAAATTGACAAGGGCATTTTTATATTTACAAAGCCGACGAGTATAATTTCATGTAATTACTGGTAACGTGACAGACTGTCACATTCCCTCAATAATAACAAAATCTGGCACAAAGGACACGTATTATTGAGAAATACTGTATAAATGAATGTAAAAATGAGATCTTTTTGTTGAATGTAAAATAAAATTTGATTTTACAACATATCGTACTGGTACATAAACATTGTCTACAAATGAATCGCCAAATTGGAAAAATATTGAAATATACAGAAGGTATGATTAATTAGAATTATATTAAACTTTGCTCCTGTTATATAAATATTGAAGTTTGAATAATTTATAATCAGCAATCTCGTAATATTTATCCTTGTTTTTGACCCAGATTTATGGAGGATTCAGCAGCTGCCAGCCTTTTTTCCTCAAAAAATATAATGAAAACCCCCCCCCCCCAGCCGAATTCTGAAAAGAGTGAGGTCTGAAAACCATCACTCTCCTATAACCTGGCACATGCTATGCCTGCCCCCCTTCCACTTTCCCCTAGAAAGTTAACGGACAGAAAAATGTTTGGCGGTACCCGAAGTCTATCCACTCCGTATGCAAATTATGCTATTAGTTTTAACGAACATGGTAAATAATTTTTTTATTGATACTGGCTTATGAAATACAAATAAGATCTAGAAATTTAGAAGAAAGACAAGACTGAAGGCGATATCATCCAAGAGATAACAACATCTTAATCTTGACAGGCAACATAATACACAACGGGGAATGTGCTTAAATTACGTGACGAATTATCGACCCTATCCAGACTCTGAATTGTTAAAAATAAAGACCAAATATTTATATAGAATGTCTAACCTCCCATTCCTTGAGATGTTATGTAATTAAAGTATGGCCTCTTAGATACACTGTTGATGATATGTCGCGTTTCTCTAAGAATTAATTTGCAAATCCACGAATGGTGAGAAATTAGTTTTTTTGAAGATATTAGAAGAATAAAATTTAATCCTATTCATCTGGTTTCAATCTCTATGGCACACCATTGCGGTACCATGTTAGTTTGACGTCGCAACGTAAAATACCGAATCGAAAAGGAAATAGAAACAGCCAATTAGGAGTCTGCATATTCATTTAGAAAATTGTTAAGGAATAAGAAGTTATTTAAAGAAATAACTGAGCAGTTAGTAGATAGATAGATAAACGTTTATTCTTTAGCCTGCTGGCCTTAAAAAATTGACCTGCTTACACATCCATTTTTTACAGAATTTTCTTAAAACTAACCCTTAAAACTAACATCCTTCCACACCTTATCTCTAACGCCGCTCGCTCTTATCGCATTGCCTTCCTCGATTCGCCTCGCCTCGCTCGCATGTCCCTACTTTCTTGCTTTGTCTCGCATTACCAAACTTTGCCTCCGCGGCTATTAACTAATACTTATCTACTATTTACAATATTTACATTTACTTATATTTACTTCCTCCTCTATTTACAATCTTTCCTTCTCCATTCCTCCTCCTCCTTCCTTCTCTTCTTCTCCATTTAACCCAAAACTCCCTTCACCCATGCTACTGCCCTTTTGTTCCCCCTTTCATGCATCAATACCTCCATGCTTATCTCACTCCTTTCCACCTCTACGCACTCCTCCAACCAGTGCTCCACTCTTGCCTCCCCCTTCCCACATAGTTCACACATCCTCTTTTTCCTAGCGAGCCAGAACCTATTGAAACCCTCCATGCACCCACATCTCATCCTCGCTATCAGCTCCTGACTTCCTTTCTCTCCTTTCTCACACAAAATATTGCGCTCTCGCCCTTGGCATAATCCACACATAGTTCCCATTAAACCTTGTATCTCTTATTCTCTCTTCCCCTGCTGTCTTCTCTCTCTCCATGCTGTTTTTCTTAACCAACTCATATACCTTCCTTCCTTCCTCATGCATCCTTCTGACTTCATCCATCTGCAGTCCATTCGTTCTAAAATACCTTTCTCTTTAAACCTCCATCTTCCCGCCCCCTCTCCTGTTTTCCTTATCCCACCAACACTCCCTAACCAGCTTACTTCCCCCCTCTTCCAAAAATTTCTCCTCATATTTACACGCTCGACTCCCCGCTAGAATCCCTACACTCGTTCTCCCCGTCTCCCTCCTGACAATATAATTAGGCGCTTTCCTTGCCAGCCCCAGTGTCCACTTTACATATCTCTCCTGTATCCTATTTACCCCTTCGCTTTCCTTCCACCCCCACACCTCTACTCACTAGTGAGTATCACTATCACTATCACTAGTGAGTCAAACAATTTCATTCTCCTTCCAAAATCATCTGCGAATAACTCCTTTCCCAACCCCCACACCTGCCTCATCACAACATTTGCCCTTCTCACTCTCTCTTTTATGTGACCATCCACTCCGCCATTCCTCCGAAACAAGAAGCCCAGGTACACAAACTCTTTCACCGCCTGCACCGCCTTTCCCTTCCACTTCTACTCCCCTTCCTTATCCCTTCCACCTCCTTTTCTGAAAACCATAACCTTGGACTTTTCCGCATTCAGTTCTAACCTGTTCTTATCCAGCTATCTTCTCAACCTCTTCATCATTTCCTTTAAGGCCTCCTCGCTTTTTGCCAACAACACTATGTCATCTGCATACGCTAGCGACCAAATTCTAACCCCTCCTATCCTGACTCCTCCTACCACTCCGGCCTCCAGCTTACTTTCCATATCCGCAATCAAAATCGCAAAAAGCGTTGAGCTAAGCGGACTCCCTTGTCTTAACCCCCTATCAATCCAGAATCCCTCCAAAATCCCCTGTCCTCCTCTTACCTTATCTTTGGTCTCTTCATATATCTTCCTTACCCTCTCGATCAGGCCTCTCTCCACTTCCCTATCCTCCATCGCCTCCCACAACCTCCTCCTATCAACCGACGGAAACGCGCCTTTTAGATCCACAAAAAACGCGTAAACTCTCGACCCCTTCTTCGCTAATTCTCTATCCACAATGTGCTGCAGAACGTAGATATTGTCGATAGTACTCCTACCTGCCCTAAAGCCCGCCTGCGTCTCCGGCAATATTCCTTTCCCCTCGACATCCTTCCGCAGCCTCTCCGCCACCGCCATCGCGTATACATTATACGCCGTATTCATTAGCGTAATTCCTCTATAATTTTCCTGCCTATCCCTATCTCCTTTCTTATACAGAGGTACTATTAACCCTTCTCTCCACCCTCGTGGGAATCCCTCCCCCCTCCATACTTTCTTCACTACCTCCTTCAGCCTCTCCCTAACCTCTTGTGTACTAAACAGCCATGCTTCGTTCTCTACCCCATCCAGCCCTGCTGATTTTGACCTTCTTAACTTCCTTATCTGTTTCTCTATCTCCTCGTCATTCAACTCCTCCATCTCTGCCTCCCCCGTTCTTCTACTCCCATCATCTCTCTTCCTTGAATCCGATCCCTGGAATGATTCTTTAAAAAAATCCCTCCACTCCTCACTCCCTATCTTCTCGCTTATCCCTACCTCCAGCTCCTTTTCCTGTTCTTTCTTCTTACACATCAATCTAAACCCCTTCCTCATTTCTACGTACTCCTCCCTTTTTGCAGTACCCTCTTTCCACTTCTTATATTTCCTCTTCACCTTCCTTTTCATCTTTTTACATTCCCTATCCCACCACGGCTTCACCATTCCTTTCTTCTTCTTTTTAAATACCTTCTTTTGCACGCACCCATTCACTTTCTCTTTTAAATCCTCCCATATCTCTTCCACCGTCTCCCCTTCGAAGCGCACCATCCCTAAATGCTCCTTATACTTCTCTATCGCCTCCCTCGTCCAGCTAACCCTCTCCCCCGTCGCCACTTCTTCCCCACCTTGCCTTCCGCCGTTCTCACCCCTTATCCACAACCCTAATGGATGATGGTCTGACTCTACCCTCTCTTCTACTGCGAATCTCTCCATCTCCTCCCACCCTTGCACATTCATAACTACATAATCTATTACCGATACCCCCACCTTACCTACGTATGTGTATTCTCCCTCTTCGTCCCTAGTTGCCATACCATTTGTCACCGCCCAGCCTCTATCCTCCATCCAGTCCCTTAGAATCTCCCCCTCCTTATTTATTAACCTATCTTTCGAATTCCTTTCAAAGCTCTCCCCTTCTCTGTAAAGGCCCCCTTCCCTCCCAATCCTCGCGTTAAATTCCCCACCCAGTACCACCATACCCTCCTCTCTTTCACCTAACAGGTCCTCCACCCTTTCTTTAATTCTTTCCATCCCATCCTTATTGTACACTGTCACAAACTTACTGCTTACCCCTCCTATCTTCACTTTCCTCATTTGCACTCCCTCCCCCTCTTCCTCTCCGTCAGCTTCTTCCCCTAATCCATCTCTAGCCCCCGTTATAATTCCCATACCAGCCCTTCCTTTCTTCTTCACTCTGACCGCCTCCTGGAGTCTCCACCTATACCCCTTTGGCAGCTTTGGCTCTATTCTATCCCATTCCTTTCTTTCCACCCACGTCTCTACCAGTCCTGCCACATCAAATTCCTGGATATACCTCCAGAACTCCTCATCCTTCTTCTTTACCCCTGCTACGTTCCAGTAAAGCACCTTCACAACTCCTCTACCCTGCATTACCCTTACCCCCCTACTTCCTACGAAACAAATTCCCCTGTACTTCCTTCAACACCTCTTTCTCCTCGTCCCACACCCACATTTTCTCGTCTATTTTTATTTTCCGATATCCTACCTTCGCCGATCTCCCTTCACTCCTCTCCCTCCTAGCCCTGGCGTACAACATTCTCTGTACATCCCTTTCCTTTCTTGTTAAGTGGTGATCGATGAAAACTTCCTTATCCTTTATCCTATTTTTATTTCGCATTACCCTCAACTTTTCTTCCCAGCTCTCTAACGTCACAACCGCCACTTCTTTCTCCTTTCTCCCCTCCAACTTAACTTTCCCTACCCTGCCTTTATTCCACCCTATGCTCTGTAGCAGCGGTTCCACGCCCTCCCTTTCTTCCCCGCTCTTCATCTTCAACCCTCTTATCACAATATTATTTCTTCTGTCTGCCTTATCCTTTTTCTCCATTCTCAACTCCATTGCCTTTATCCTTTCCCTATCCGCCCTCTCCTCCTTTTCATTCCTACGCTCTCCCACTTTCTCTTCTATCATATTCCCTACCTTTTCCCAAATACCTTTAATCTCGCCCCCCATACCCCCGTCTCCTATTTCCATTTCCGTCCTGCCCTCCACCTTCTCAAGCCTTTTTTCCGTCCTTTCTTTCCACGCCCTAATCTCCTCTTCCATCTGTTTTATTTTAACGTCTTTTGCTTTTCTTTCCCTCTCTAACCCATCTACTCTCTCTCTCAGCTCTTTCACCTCATTTTCCCATTTCTCATATCTGATTCGCAAGTCCTCCCTCATGCCTTCCATCTGCTCCTTGGTCCCCCTTACGTCCTCCCTCAGCCCCCTGTTCTGGCCTAACAACATCCCGAGAGCCTCCTTTTCCAACATCCCCTCCATTTTTGGGGGGGGGATGACCTAGGTGTTATCCCGCTTTTTTTAAACGGGCTCTCGACCTCGCTTTTCTCCGGACTTCTCGCTTCCTTCGTTGCCACCGTCCCGATTTCTCCCTCTCCCCGACGCACCGCTCGACACCGGGCGACGCGTTGTTGGCCGTCGTGGCTTGTGGAAAATTCCCTCCCCGTCGGTTTCACTACCAGCACTGCCAGTACTCTCGCTGCCCACCTCCCGCTCTACTGCCGGTAATTGGGACCTATCCATGCAGTACCTGCCGCAACCGACAGATGTCTCTGGAAAATGTTGGCGTCTTTCGCCGCCAAATTTTCCTTTTTTTTCCACTTTTTTTTCAATTCCTCAGTCCCTGCAGACACCCCTTCCTCTTCCTTAGCATCCCCTAACATTGCGAGAACCACCCTTGACCCCTCGAAAGCCCAAGACTCTTGACCACGAACTCTCCCGATTACTTGCCAACCTAACCTCACTTTCCCTATCCAGCTAGATACCACCTCCCACCCACGCTGAAACTCACTTTTTATCTCCACAATTCACCCCACACAACCCTACTCACCTCCTCGGCTTCGACCCTCACACTCCACTCACACCTTCCACACAAATTCCGTAAAATTCTCTCTCCACCTGTCACTAAACACGTTCTCACTTCCGCCACCAACATGCAGTTAGTACGTCTCCCAATCTCGAGATTATCATTTTATAAATAGTTATATAGCTGATTATACACAAGTCATTACTTTAATTGAAAAAAAAGAACTACAATAAAAATTGTATTACAAAAACTCAACGAACTAGTAAAAGTTTAACCCATGCAATACAGTTATTTGTTAAGCCCCTTTTTTCAGAACAAAAAGTTTGAGTATCCCATCGTATACGAGCATGGTTAAAAAAATTAATCATCTATTTCTTCTTGCAGAATTGAGTTCACAGTCTGGTTGTGATTGGCCTAACACTCCCCTCCCATGTAATTGTCGATCTTTTTCTTCTCTTCGCACACCTCAGTCTCCTGCCGAGTCCGATCCTGAGTCTCCTTTACGCTACAGGTCCAGGTTTACTCCTGCCAGGTCCCCTCCTGCCAGATTTCTTTCTGCCAGGTATCCGCCTGCCAGGCCTCATCCTGCCAGTACTCCTGCTCATCAGTTGCTTGGATATGGACTTGGACAACTTGTACTTATTCGGCTTATTCCAAATTCCAATCAGAACCGGCGATTCGAATTTCGAAGATACACTTTTGATACAAGACTTCTATGGCTAATAAAAATATATGTTTATACGAGGTTGCCACTCACAGAACAAATTGTGTTTACAACATCAAATGGTGATATTTCCGTGATATTGGAGACTGGTGGTGTCCTTAGTGGACTATATAATAAACATCAAAGTAAGCCCTGCATGAAAATAAACATAGAAAGCGGCGTGATTACAGGCATGACCCCAGACGAAGTTAGTGAATGTCCAGTAGGCTGGCGCCGTAAAATAGAACTGAATTTCAAAATAGTAGTTGTAGACCAGGATTCTCTACAGCTAACTCAATAATTCAAATCTGAAAAAATGTTAAACTTTTAGTTATTGCAAAGTGAGATCTGACTTTGGAAACAACTGTATCGTTATGAGAAATGAAATACAGTTTTTATCATCTGAAATTTTTTTTCCTGCCCTTTACTAGTTAAGAGCATGTACCAGAGTGTCAGATGACCAATTACATTTTTCACATCGAGCGTATTTATTAGTCTTTTATTTCGCATGTATCTGAACATGGTTTCAGAGCCCTAACTGAAATACAATATATAAAATATATATTTATTTTTCTAAAGTAGACGAATATAATTTTGTGCAATTATTGGTCACATTACCGACTGTCACACGTCCTTCATAATTACCAAATCTGGTGAATACGACACTTGTTATTAAGAAAAACTGAAAGAAAAAAGATTAAGTTTTTAAAATATTTAATAAGTCCAATGATGTATCATTCAACAATTACTCTTTTATTTGATAATTTTCTTAATTTTTTATAAATTTTTGCTGTGCCTACAGACTAAAGATCACAGGCTACATAAAGGCAGACAGATTGGCAGATACTCGTAAAAATCGTTTTCTTTTACTCAGAGTGTCTCAAAACCTGGAGATTTGATTTTTCTAGAAAATAATATAAAATTTAATTTAAAAAAATATTTTGTCGTTAATTCAAAATCTTCTGATTTATTGAAAAATAAATCACTAAATTAGGAAAATGTTCAAATATACAACAAGTGTGATAATTTATAATTATATTAAACTTTGCTCTTGTATAAATAATACAGTTTAATCACTCAAGAAGAAATTGCGGTTGGCAGCGAATTTGAAATGTTCCCTTTCGAACATTATTAAATTTGAAATAATTCGCTTTTGAATACCTAGTTATTTTGGATGTTAAATATTTTTGATTTAATGGTCAAATAATTTTTCGGCGAAACGAGAAA
>CAKNYM010037874.1:16079-51960 GCA_932195095.1 Andricus curvator | reverse complement strand
TTTAGAACTAGAAATTTTCGAAAATAATTCTGATTCTGGTTTGGAACCGGGACTTCTTGAAATTTTCAAAAAACATTTATAATTTAGGTCTGAAAAGTTCTTGAAGTAGAACAACTTGAATTTGGAACGAGGAATTTTCGAAAAGAATTCTGATTCTGGTTTGGAACAGAGATTTGAAAAAAAATTATAATTCAGATCTGAAATAAGGTATTTTCTCTAAGATCTACAATTTCGACTGAGAACGAGGAATTTTCTTAAAGATTCATGATTCTGACTTGGAACAAGGAGTTTTCAAAAAAGATTTAAAATTCAGATCTAAAAAAAGAATTTTGATAAAAGACTTATAATTCTGAATTGCAAGAAAAATTTATAATTCAGATATGAAATAAGGAATTTTTCAAAAGAATTATAATTCTGACTTGGAAGAGGGAATTTTCGAGAAGAAATATAATTCTGACTTAAAATGGGGAATTTTTGAAAAAAATTATTATTTTGAGTGGGAAAAAACTCTAATTTTAGCTTAGAACCGGGAATTTTGGCAGAAAAAAAAGATAAATTCTTAATTAAATATAGAATTGTCCAATTTTCAATTAGAAGAATTAATTTTTAATCAAGCAAAGTAAACAAATTTTCCACTAAACTATTGAATTTTCAGCAAAAAATTAATTTTTTACCGAGACTTTTTTAATTTTAAATCAGACAATTAAATTTTGAATACAAAAATAATATTTCTACAAAAAATAATGAATTTAAAGAAAAAAAAAATTTCAACAAAATAAATAAATTTACAACAAAGTTGTTACATTTCCAACGAAGAAGATTGATTTAATACCAAAAAATACTAGTTTTTTTTAGAAAAAAACATTAATTTCCAATTAAATAGTTGAATTTTCAACTAGAAAAGATAAATTATTAAGTAAATATGGAATAGTTAAATTTGTAGTTAAAAAATAATAATTTTTAACTCAAGAGAAAGAAACGAATTGTGAACAAAATAAATGAATTTCTTGCTCAAAAACAAAATTTTCTACAAAACCTTTGAATTATCACCAAAAAGTTCATTTTCATCCAAAACATTTAAATTTTTGATTAGACAGTTGCCAAAAAGGAAAACACATTTAATTAAAATTGTTGAATTTTCAAGCGAAAAAGTTAAACTTTCGAAAAAGCAGTCCAATTTTTGATTAGAAAAGACGCTTTTTAAGAAAATTTATTGAATCTCCAACAGAATAATTAAATTTAGAAACAATAAATAAACTTTTCAAACGAAAAAGAAAAAAAAGAAAACGAAAAAGTTAAATTTTCAAACAAAGAAATCAATTTTTAAGTAAGCTGGTAAATCTTGAACTAAAAAAAAATTATTTTTCACCAAAATAGTTCGACTTTCGACCAAGCAGTTGAATTTTCTGCAAGTCTATAGATTTTTCTACCAAATTGTGGCATTTCCGAGACGATAATATGAATTTTCTATCAAATAGTTAAATTTTCAACTCAAGAATATAAATCAATTTTGATCCAAAAAATGATGAATTTTCAATCAGAAATTAAATAGTGGACTTTTCAACCGAAAAGAATAAACTTTCGACCAAAAATAGTTTTTCCTATTGAGTTTTTTTTTTATTTAGTTCGCATTCAAGTGGAAACCCCAGAAAAAGGGGTTAGACAGTGACGTTAAGCTTATTTTTAATACTTTTAACATATTGGGGGAAAAAACTCGAAATTTTGCGTACATAAAAAAAACGTATCGTTATTAACACATTCCATTTTCTTAAATCGCTTTTACCGTTCAGATACGAAAAGCTACGGTTGATTTTAAGAGCCTTGTTAAATGATTTTTGAATCTCAAATAAAAAAAATTGTGGCAACTGTTGAAAGATTGCTTGGCGCAGCTGTATTTGTATATTACAAAATGTAGAGATTTCAGAATGAAATAAGAAATAGACTTGACAAAAATTGGTTTCTTTATAATCAAAATGGTTATCTTTTCTCATATTTTAAGTTAAATTTAAAAAACAAATAAAAATTTTTGTTGCACCGACCCTATTGCTGAGTGAAAACATATTAATTTAGTTAGGGCTGTACATATTGATTACAAGAACTTTCTAGAAATAGGTGACAAGTGGAGAAATTTAATCAAAGAACGTGATTGTGTAACATTTCTAGCTAACGTCACCTTTACCAACATACAGTTTTACAAATCACTGATTTAACGAAAAATTAGAATTATTTACACAATTAATCACACAAAAACACATATCTCAACAATTTCTTAGAACGTTCTATTCGATATTTTTTAATTTAGAAACGTTTAATTGAAGAAATTAAATTTTTTCTCGTAAAACTACAAACTACAAATTGCTTCTCATCGTTTACCAAAAGTACATCATTTTTTTTGGTTTTTTTTTTTTGAAAATTAACTGCTTTTGTAAAAGTTAGTTTTTTTTCTTTGGTTAAAAATTAATTTGTTAACTGAAAATTGACCTATTCTGCGTCGATATTTTTATCATTAATATTTTAACCCATGGAAATGTGATGCACAAGAAACCGAAAAAAGAAATTTTCTATAAATTATATTCATTTATGATTGCAAACGAGTTTTGTCATTGTTGAATTCATTATTCGTTCACTCTCTTTTTTTCATATAAGTTGCTGTTAATGATTCCAAAAACAAATTATTTTTAGCGCTTACAATTATCTGATTTGTGCGTTGAAAAAAATGGAAGGTCATTAAATTTCAAAGAGATTTGCGAGAGCCCATTTCGTTATTTTTTTATTTATGTGGAAATTTGTATTTACTAAATTGATGTTGCGGAAGATTCGTAATCTCTATTAGTAGATAAATAGTAAATACATGTAACCTCATTCAATATGGTCAAGTGAGACTCCTTCTGTCATTTTTAAAACATGTGGTCAAACAGGTAAGAAGAGAATTGTTGCTCCTTTGGAAATCGTAGTTGGAAAAATTCCAGAAAATTTTAAAGAATAAACTGAAAACAGCCGCTAAAAGTCATATTAATGCAATATAGAACTGATAAAGTTTTCGACAAGAATGTATGCCAGACCTCGTAAACACGATTTTTTAGAAAGGAAAGGAAAATTAAAAAGTTTCGATTTTTATAATAGTAATTATTTTTTAAATAATATATGTATCATATGTTCAAATTTGTCTGGAAAGCTGAAACAATTTTCAGAAGAGTACAGATGCTTGATAAAATTATTAACCTGTGACTCATAGTTTGTGTTTGCTCCGCGTATGAATGATATTTGCTTATTAATAGGTACATATTGTGAAATATTAAGAAATGAAGCAGTTGTCGTGGAACGCGTGTTCAAATTTAATTCTACGACCAACACTTGTAAAATTTCTGATAAATAAAAAATCTTTCCAATTACGGAAACTCTGTTTTTCTCCGCTCGTCTAGAAAGTGAAAGAATACAAACAATTTCATACATCATCCTACAAATTGTCAAAAAATTAAACGTTTAGATAACATCACGCTTTAACTTTATCCGAAAAAAAATTTTTATATTTCAGTAAATTTTATTCAGAACCGTCAATATTAGGTGAATTGAGTTGAAACTCAACATTCCTCTTCACAAATTAGCCATAGAATACGAATAAAATATGACTTTTCAAATACCACCCCCATAAGTCTGTTTGATAAGGTCCCCAAATAACCCCGTAAGCGAAAAAATGGGTTCTACAAGTTTTTGGCGCTAATTATGATTTTTTGATATAATAGAGTATATAATATATTTATAATAAATAATAGAGTATATAATAGAGTTAGAAAGTCGAAGCATTTTCAAACATTCTCCACTTCTTGTCAAATTTGCAAATACAGTGAGAGAATAATTAATTTCAACAAAAATAACTGTTCGAACAATTTATTATCATTTCCAATAATATTCTCTTAGAATAATGCTGGAAAATTACAATTTTTTTAAAAGTTTTCCATTTTTTGTTAAATTTTCAAATAGAGTGGTATGAGTAATTAAATAAAGTTGATGAAATTATTTCTTGAAACAATTTATTATTATTCTTAATAATATTGAATTTAAATAATGCCAGAAAGTTGCGGTTTTTTCTGAAATTATCAACAGTTTGTCCACTTTATACTTAGAGTGGGGTAATATTTAATGTAATTTAGCAAAACTAATTATTTAAACAGAGCATCGTTAATAAATGTCTTCTCCTATAATAAAGCTAGATAGTTGCCTTTCTTTCTGGAATTTTTAACTTGTCATTGTTATTGTTGGACCTCTTTGGGTTTATTTTTTCATAAATAAATTAATAACAATTTAAAGACTATGGAAGAAAGTTTTGTAGTTAAATCTTGAATAAAAAGTCCTTATTTCAATTTAAGTTACTGATGTCTACATCTGTCTTGTTTACGAATATAAATTGCTTCTCATCGTTTAACAAAAGTACATCATAATCGTATTTCGCAACACAATTTAGTACAGGTATAAAAAGCAAACGAATTCAATAGCTCCAGCTTAAATTCATGCTGCATCATTCTTGAAATTTCGGGATCAATTTCTTTAGAAATAATATTATGTTGCATGTAAGACAAATAAATTACATAATAATTTGACAAAATTTGAGTTTAGACTCTGTTGTAGACTAAATTGAACCTCATATCAATTTTTCTGAAGTGCGAAATTGTAAAACCATCATCATTAACAAATAAATTTATTTCCGCTGATTTCTAATTAAAATTTCAAACGGTATTGAAAAAGTTTTTTAAAAAGTTTTGGAATCTAACAAAGGACACCTTTTCTGTTCTTTCACATTTCTTGTAAAACCAATTACGTGGTCTTAATATTTTTCTGCTAAAGTGATTCCCGGGAAAGGCTTGCTCTGTTTACGCTTGTTCACTATTTGGTTCAAAATTAATCTTTTGTTGTTGTTAAAGATCATCAACATTTTTTTTATAAAAATGAATTTTTTTAAATGAAAATGTAGATATTTCATTTTTTCTAAAAAAATGATATTTCATTAATTAAAAATACACTTATTTTGTTTAAAACTCGCCTCTTTTTGTTGAAAATTGAATTATTTTCGTAGAAAATGGATATTTTTTGGTAGTAAATTCAACATTTTTGTTAAAAATTCGTCTTAATGTCTGGAAAACTTGACATTTTGGATGAAATGTTTTTTCCTAATCTACTGAAAAATCTTTTTTGGTTAAAAACTCAACTCTTTTGTTGAAAATTCCTCTTTTTGATTTCAAAATTAGTCTGTTTTTGTTGAGAATTCCAACAATTTGTTAAAAATTCTTATTTTTTAGTTTAATTCAACTGTTTTTTATTGAAAATTATAATATTTTTTGGAGAAAATACCAAATATCCCAATTTGCGTTCAGAATTAATTTGTTTATCAAAGATTGATCACTTCAGTTGAAAATTTAACTGTTTCATTGAAAACTCGCTTTTTCTTGGTTAAAAATCAATTATTGTAACTGAAAATGTAATTCGTCCATTTTTGGTTCTAAATTTATCACATTAACATTATTGAATTCCGAGGTGTAAGTTTGATGTACTTGATGTCGCAGAATCTCTCAGGGACAAAATCTGTTGTTTTTCAGAGGAACTTAGGCGATACGTAAGTTTTCGAATTGTGAAAAAGACGGCTTATTACGAAGCTATGCGTATTTGAATTTTGTGCTTTGTAAAAAAAAAACACAAAATTTGTTCTTTTGACCTGTATCAATTTTGACCTAATTAAACTATTTGAGATTTCTTTTTAAATTCTGAAAGCGTTTTCTGAAAATCTTAAAAAAAGTTTGTTACTAAAATCAAATGTCCTCATTTTTTTGCAAATTCCGTCAGGTACATATGAACGAAGAAATGTTACCATAAAAGTTTGCACGTCTTAAAAGGTTCTATACAAATGTCTGTTTATCTTTTTTGATATCTTAATCGTCAGAAGAGAAACTTACAAATTATATTTTAAGCAAAAAAAAAAATGTTCATGGGCTCAAAAATGGTTTAGCTTACATGAATCTGATAGGATGCCTTCCTTATCTAAACAGAAACTGTGAAAAAATATATAATTTTGAAACATGACAAAAATAAATAACAAACAGAATAATTAAATTTTCTACCACACAAGATGAATTCTCAACCATATTAGAAAGAATTAACTTTATAAGAATAACAGTTAGGTCTTCACAATGGGTTCTATTAATTCAGTTTACATTCAAGTGGAAAAACGAGAAAAGGGGGAAAAGATGGGATAAGTGGAAAGAGCCTGCGATAAATATATAAGAATTTTGATCATTTATAGACTGAAGAATAATAGTTTAAATAAAAATAGCAAAATTACAAGTTTTTTTAAATCGCATGAAGATTTTGACGGTGGAGGGGGGGATTGAAAGTTTTAGAAAAATGCCTCACGGAATTTGTGGATGATCCCTAAGTAAATTTAAATGAAAATTTAAAACTGGCAGACCCCCGCGTGAAAAAAAGTTTCCTTGCTCAAGCATGGGTCAAAAATAGGTCAAAAATGGGTAAAGATTGTTGAAGGATGGGATATGTATGGATCGTTGGCGTGGTTTAAGCATTGCTTGTGGCCACGTCCCATGCTAAACTTAAATGATTAATCAAACACTAAATTCCATGGTTTCCAGAGTGAACCTTGCATAAAAACAACAATAGGAAGTGCCGCTTTGACTAAAACCTTACTAATTCTCTTTTTATCATTTCACATTAATTAACTTACTTTTAAGCGCTTTTTCGAACCAAAATTCATGACTGGTTCCAAACGCCAAAACAGTACGCATCACCTAGAATGTAAGTTTTGAAAATGTATTGAAATTTGTTTCAATTTCTATTTTCTATTCAAATAATATTTCACAGCCCAAAGTTAAATTTCTAGATAATGCACATGTTTTAAACATTAGTCAGAAAATTTGTAATTCTAAAGAAAAAATGGGAGACAGAGTTTTCATATGTGCAACATTTTGTAAATCCCGTGGCTTTACAAACTCTTGATAACACTGTTCTGAAAGAATGACTTTTTTGTTTGGCAACTACTCCATTATCCAGTTCGTTTCTCAAAGATTTTTGGATGCCGATTACAAATTGTCAGCGAAAAATGACTTCTCCAAAAGTCAATAAAAACAACTAGAATCATTATCTCACCAAATACATTGTTACATATTCTTATTAGAGACACAAGTTTTATTAACTTTGGACTTACTAACACTCTTCTGCGAAGAATTAAAATTGAGAAGAAAAGGAAATGGCAGTAGTCAGCGTTGGAAAGTTTAACGTCATCTTTTTGAGGGAGTTTCAACTCCATTCAATACTCTTTACTCTTTCGAATTGTAAGCCTTGCAACTTCGCCTATGCCTTTCGCAGTTGAGGTTATAGATTACAATTTTAGAGGAAATTTATACACAGCTTTACTCAGCTGGTGCAATTCTGAGGAATAGAGTAGGACAAGCCTTGATCAAAATTGCGAAGATTTTTCTAGCTTCGGCAACGCTAAGTGAAGTCAAACAATGAGAAGGGGAGGAGTTGAAATTCAAATTGCAAACCTATATCCATTTTTAACCCTGCTGGTGCCATTCGAAGCTGAAGAATGGGACAAGCCTGGATCAAAATAGCAAAGCTTTTTCTAGCTTCGGTAACGTTAAGTCATGTCAAATAATAATAAGGAAACAAGCTAGATTTGAAATTGAAATCCTATATACATATTTACCATAGGTACACGACAACCATGGCTTGGGAGGACTCACCCATTCGCGTTCATACGCAATGGGTGGGTTCTGGCAGGCCGAGTTGCAGCGTGTATCCACCTAGAAGCTCTACCCGAACCAAAACTAAAAATCTTGTAAGGGAAAAATTCTGCTGCCCCATTGGACACCGCAGCGATGACACTGCCCGCAAGGGATGTGTGGAATGATTCGCCAGCACAGGGCCAAAGGTGTATTGATGCCAGTAGGCGCGCTGCCTTGCAGGGGGATGTTCGGATACGAGGACGAAGCTGTAATGTGTCGGACGACAAGATGACACGGTCATTGTCAAAGTCGGAAAGCTCCCATACTTAGACCCACAGAGGTATGGGGGTTATCACTTCTGGGACGGTGGACTCACCTACGATCGGAATAGGATCCTAACGTGCGGATTTCCACGCAATTACCATGGCTAACTTGCAACAGCAAAAAACTACAGTAAAATATCTAAGGGCGGGAACTCTGAACGCGCGTAGTCTAAATACTGGCGGCTTTAGCGAACTCATTTTGATAGAAAAGAAATACGATACTGACTTAATAGCACTTCAAGAAACTTGCTGGCCGGGCGATTCCGCTTCAATTTCTAAGGATAACTATACTTTTCACTATGGGGGAGCTAAGGGGCGCACACTGGGGACCGGTTTTCTCATTAATAAACGAATTTCGCAAGCGGTTATCGACATACAATTCATTAACGATCGGTTATCATACATTGTACTAAAGGGTAATTTCAGCAAACAGGTGTTAATCAACGTGCACTGCCCCACCGAGGATAAAGACGAAAACACTAAGGATCTTTTTTACGAAACAATCGAACAGGTTTTTGACAAGTTCTCAACGCATGACGCAAAAATAGTATTGGGAGATTTGAACGCGAAAATTCGAAAAGAACCGATGTATAGGCCTACAATAGGGTCGGAAAGTTTGCATGACGTCTGGAATGTCAAGCATAAAAATATACATAAGGCCACCTGGACATCACCAGATGGTATCGGATGGTATGGGAGCGGATTTAAATTCAGACCACTTTCTCGTGATAGTAAAACTAAGATCTAGGCTAGCGTTAAATAAGAAAAGCAGCCGCACAGAGCCAACAGTTCGTTTCAATATAGATAAGTTTAAAACACCAACAGAAATATTAAATTACCAAGTTGAGATTTCTAATAGTTTCGACGTTCTCCAAGAACAGAGAGACGATAACGATAATTACGTGGAGGACTCGAAAACCCTGTGGAGCAATATGAAAAAGGCGATAAAGACAGCCGCGAAACTTACTATAGGTTTAAAGAAAGTAACCAAAAGCAAACCATGGTTTGACGAAGAGTGCAAACTTTGGTTTGGAAAACGTCGGAAGGCCAAACTAATTAGTTTACAAAATAAGTGCGATCAAACACATAAGAAGTATCTCGAGATTAGTAAAAGTAAAAATAGGCTTTATAGATCCAAGAAAAGGGAGTGGGAAAAGAATAAAAGACTAGCAATAGAAACGCATAATAAACAAAATAACCCGCGTGAGATGTTCAGGGGAATCAATTTTATAAGGAAAGGCTTCCAAAGTAGAACGGAAGTAATGAGGGACGAAAATGGCAATCTAGTAGCCGATGCGACAGAGAGACTGAATTTATGGAAAAACTATTTCGATAAGCTATTAAATGTAAGCGAAGCCCCCGTTGAAGGTAATCTCGGTGAAATCCACACTGCCGATCTACTAATTGATGATCCTACTGATGTAGAAATAGAAATGGCCATAAAGAAGTTGAAAAATAACAAAGCCGCGGGCATCGACCACCTACCGTCAGAACTGATAAAAAATGGAGGCCCTTGCCTCACAAGGCAAATTTGTAAATTAATACGCGCAGTTTGGAAAACAGAACGCATGCCGTAGGAATGGAATACCTCTATTATTATCCCCATCTTTAAAAAAGGCTATAAAAGGAACTGTAGCAATTACCGGTGAATTTACTTGTGCCTTTGTGCTATAAGATCCTGTCCGCAGAAACCGATCTACAAGCGATCAAATGTTTAGAATTAGACAACTGTTAGAAAAGAAATGGGAATTTAATGAAGTAGTACATCAGCTATTTATCGATTTCACAAAAGCTTAGGACTTTATTATACGCGCACGAATGTACTGGATCCTAGAGTTCTTGGGTGTACCAAGAAAATTAGTTAGACTTATCGAAATTGCTTAAGCGGCAGTAGGGGTAGAATACATGTAAACGGAAGTATATCTGCAGTATTTTCGATCCGTGATGGCCTGAAACAGGGCGATGCACTTTCGTGCGCCCTTTTCAACTTAGTTTTAGAATACGTGGTCAGACAAGTACAAGCGAATCCGACCGGTGCTACCCTCAATGGGATAATATAAATTCTTGGGTATGTGGATGATCTCGACTTACTAGGGGATGATAAAGAAACCGTAACTAAAAATGCAGAAATCCTGATCACAAAAACCAAAGAAATTGGATTGGAAGTTATCGAATCGAAGACAAAATATATGACCGTCGCCAGATCTGAACAAAGTAATGTAGGCGGGGATCTAATGGCCGGAAATATGAAATTCGAAAGGGTTAACGAGTTTAAATACCTCGGGTCTATTATAACTAGCGAAAATAACATTAAAACGGAAATCAACGCGCGGCTGCACGCTGGCAATGGGTGCTATTACGCAGCAAACACGCTACTAAAATCGCGATTGCTATCTTTAAACATCAAAGTAAGAATTTACAAAACGATAATAATGCCGGTCGTCATGTTCGGGTGTGAAACGTGGGCGCTGACGAAGGGAGTGGGGAATAGATTTAGAGTTTTCGAAAACAAAGTGCTTAGAAAAATCTATGGTCCAAAGAGGGACGAAGAGACTGGTGAATGCAGAAAACTGCATAATGATCTCTCTACGGGTCAGCAAATATTAATAGAGTTATGAAAGCGCGTAAATTAAGATGGGCGGGGCATGTAGCAAGATGGGAGAAAAATGTAAGGGATGATCTAAAAGAACTAGGACATGATTACTTAAACTGGATGGAGGATGCATAGGGTAGAGATGCGTGGCAATTTCGGTTAGATGAGGCAATGAACTTTCGAGTTCGAATTCCTAATCGATAATAATAATATACATATTTACCCTGCTGGTGTCATTCTAAGGCAAAGAACGGCATATGCCTGGATCGAAATTGGAAATCTGTTTCTAGCTTCGGTAACGCTAATTAAAATCAAACAATGAAAAGATGAAAAGTTAAAATTGAAATTTCAAGCCTATATCCATCTTTAACCCTGCTGGTGCCATTCTACAGGGAAGAATACGAAACAAGACGGATCAAAATTTCAAAGCTTTTTCTAGATTCGGTATCGCTAATTCGAGTCAAATGATAAGAACGGGAAAAGTTGGAGTTAAAATTGGAAACCTATATCCATTTTCACCCTCAATGTGCCATTCTGAGGAAAAAAAATGGGACAAGCTTGAATCAAAATTGCAAAGCTTTTTCTAGCTTCGGTAACGCTAATTCATATCAAATAATAAGAAGCGGAAAAGCTGGACTTGATATTGGAAACTCATATTCATATTTATCCTGCTGATGTCATTCTAAGGAGAAGAATGGGACAAGCCTGAATCAAAATTGGAAAGCTGATTCTAGCTTGGGTATTTCTTATTCACGTTGAATAATAAGAAGAGAAAAAGCCGGAGTTAAAATAGGAAACCTATATTCATTTTGACCCTGCTTGTGCCATTCCATGGAAAATAATGTGACAAGCCTGGATCAAAATTGAAAAGTTTTTTCTAACTTCGGTAAAGATAATTTGCAATTTTTCATGAAAGTCACTTTTGTTCCTTTCTTAGGTCTTAGTTTCTTGTAATGAATAACAGTACATTATCTGCCCTTAAGAAAATAAAACGGTTTTTATATACGTCATCTTTTTAAAGGATCTCTGCCCCCTTCCACTGCATAGTCAATAGCGGTGCTCCTTTTAACCATTACCGTCATCTGACTCATAATCGCTATTATCATCGTCTTAATCATCGTCTTCGGCATCCTCATATTCCTCAATCTCGGAATTAATGGCGTCATTCACAAAGGGATTTTTGTCACCACTATCCGTATCAACAGTGATCTTCACGAGAATGGAAGTATTTTAGTATTGCATCAGAAAATTAAAAAAAAATAATAATAATAATCTTTAAAATTCCTAAGTTACAAAATTTACATTCTGGAACATTTTTGAACATTCAAAATATATTCGTAGACTGCAAAATATTATAGCAAATTGCACAAAGTATGATATATTCTTCGAATATTTCTTAAGAATTTTACAAAATTCAATTCACGAAAAGTGAATAATAAGTAGTTTAGTTCTCCATTTAACTTCAAATGTCCGGGGCACGTCTTGATATTAAAAAAATGTTAAAAAAAGTATTGCAATTGTTTGCTGGAAGATTATAAAATAGGGGGAGAGGGACTGGCCCTCTAGCAAAATTTTTTTTTTTTTTAATCACCCTTATATAGATACATCCTAATTGTTAGAGACAGCATACGTCCTCTTCTCTGGAAAAATGCAAAATTCTTCTTTATATTCGTGCAGAATAACGATCAAAGTCCTGATTCCTATTCATAATGGAATGCAATGGATGAACCGGAAAATAAAATCAGATTTTTGCCAGAAATGATTTCGAAAGTATTTGTGCATGTTTGACATTTTTATTGTAAACAAAGTCTAAAAGACTTGAAGTTTGTAGAAGTTTGACGTCCACTGTTACTAATAAAAGAGAGACGAAAGAACCATATTGATTAATCAATCAAATCAATTACAAATATGACAATTCACGTACTGGTCCACTGGAAAATAGCAAGATCAGTTAGCATCATAGAGGAGAGTCCAAAGTTCGTAAATAAAGAAGTTGAAGATGAAGTAGACCTTCCTTTCAACGTAAGGAAAATTAAAGCTATCCTAGAAATGTGGAGTGGTAATTGAAATTTATGTTTTTAAACTAAAACCATGACTATTCAATTTGTCCCTCGAAATTCATCCTTTTCAGTTGAAGATTCAACTATTTTGATAAAAAATTCATCTAGTTGGTTGAAAATGAAACTTTTTGTCAACAGTTTATATGTTCAGGTTGAAAATTTGTTTAGGTTGAGGATTAAAATATTTGATGGATTTGCCTTTTTTTGTTAACATATCAATTATTGCATAACTCAGTGAGAATTTGTATTTTTCGGTTAATAATGTAACTACTGCTTACTTGGAAATTGAATTATTTAGTTGAAAATTAACTTTTTTGTTCAACATTTTTATTTGCAGGTTAAGAAGTCGTCTTTTTGGCATACAAATTCAACGATTTGGTTACAATTTTTGTTTAATTCCTTACTGAAAACCCGACTTCAGTTAAAAATTTAATTACTTTTGTAAAATGAACCTTTTTATTGAGGGTTCATATTTTCGGGTTAAAAATTCGTCTGTTTTGCTTGAAAATTTAAACAATTAGGTTTTTTTTTCTGGACTGAGAAATCTTTTTTTGATTGGAAATGTTACTATTTTTTTGAAAATTCGTCTTTTCGGTTTGAAAGTTCATTCTTTTGGCAGAAATTTAATCTCTTTTGGTGAAAATTGCCACTTTTTGGTTAAAAATTCAACATTTTTGGTTGAAAATTTAACTTCTTTATTGCGTTTACTTGGAAATTTAACTATTTAGTTGAAAATTAGCTCTATTTTATAAAAATTATATGTGGGGGATAAAAGTTTGTCTTTTTAGTTCGAAAATTCAACAATTTGGTTACCTTCGTTCAATGTTCTGAATAATAGTTACTAAGTTTCTCAAAATAGTTTTATTCGGGAATCTTAAAAGCGTTTAAATATTAAAATTTTCCATTTCTTTTATTGCTGACTAAGATATGAATATAATTTGTAAGTGTCAACCGCCATGTTGGATAAGTTATTTTGATCATTGTAATTTTAAATTCAGATCGGAAATTTCGTAAACACCTAAATAGAAAGTTTCATGAATTGAGCACAATTTGCTAATTTTCCACCGCCATAATGGATTCGTCACTATAACTCTTCCAATTTTGACTTCAGACTCATAATCAGAAACCTCCAAATTCTCATAATTCGAAAATTCATGAAATTAAAAAAAAAATTATATAATTTTTTTCAAATTTCAACTTTTCTCCTTCTCAATATTTGACTTGGATGAGTATTACCGTAGCTAGAAAAACCTTTGCAATTTTGATCCAGGCTTTTCCCATTTTTCTCCTTAGAATGGTATCAGCAGGCTAAAGATGGATGAGGATTGCAATTTAAATTTCAAATTTTCCCCTTCTCATTGTTTGACTTGAATTAGCGTTACTAAATTTATAAAAATGTTTGCAATTTTTATCCAGGTTTATCCCATTTTTGTCCTTAGAATGACATTAGGAGGCTAAATATGAATTCAAGTTTCCAATTTCAACTCCAGCTTTTCTCCTTCTCAATATTTTAATCCAGGCTTGCCCCATTCTTCTGCTTAGCATGGCACCAGCAGGGAAAAGATAAATATAGATTCTCAATTATAACTAGAGCTTTTCCCCTTCTTATTATTTGACATGATTTAGCGTTACCGAAGCTAGAAAAAGCTTTGTAACTTTGAACAGGTTTGTCCTATTCTTTGCCTTATAATACTACCAGCAGGGTGAATATGAATGTAGGTTTCCGTTTTCAAGTCAAGCTGTTCTCTTTCTCAGTACTTGACTTGAACTAGAGTTACCGAAGCTAGGAAATCCTTTGCGATTCTGATCCAGGCTTGTCCCATTTTTTCCACTAGAATGGGACATGCAGGGTGAAGATGTATATAGGTTTGCAATTTTAATTCGAATATTTCCCTTTTCATTGTTTGACTTGAATTCGCAGTACCGAAGCTAGAAAAATGTTTGCAATTTCAATCCAGAATTGTCCCACTCTCTTCTTTAGGTTAGCACCAGAAGGGTAAAGATGTATATAGATTTATAATTTTAACTTCCGCTTTGTCCACAATTATTATTTAACAGGATTTAGCGCTGCCGAAGCCAGAAACATCTTTGCAATTTTGATCCAGCCTTGTTCCATTCTTTTCTTAGAACGACACAGAAAGAATGAGTAAGGTTTTAGTCATAGCGGAACTCCCTATTGTTGTTTTTATGCAAAATTAACTATTGAAACCGCTGAATTCAGTGGTAAATTATTCATGAAAAGTTTAGCATGGGTCGTGGCCAGAAGCAATGCTTAAGCCATGCAAACAATTCATGCATGTCCCACCCTTGAAATAAAGGGACACGTATTTCACTAATTGACCAAATTTTTTTCATAATCATTTGCATAGAGCTAAAAAAATGATCAATTATTCAGATGAAGATAAAAAATGACAAATAAAAAATTCCAAATACCTAACTCTTAAGACATTTTAATAAAAAATTTCCCGGTGATTCTGTGGAAGGTAAAGTAGATAGAGTGTGTAAATAATCATAATCGTTCCATTTCAACGCAATAAAATTTGTAAGTACGTTATGTGAGAAAAGATGACGTAGGCTATTTACAAGTTTCACAATATTCCAATCTCATTGTCTCAATAAAGATGAGAATTTTACATAATTGCGTTCTTTTATAAAACTTTTCTATTTGTGACATCTCTAATTTTTATAACCTTCTTTCATTTAATTGATAAAGTTCTAAATAAATTAATATATATTCACAAAATTAGTTTTCCATTATGGAATTAGTCAATATTTTTATTAATCAAATGAGTAATTTTCTACTAATCTTTAGTGGCTCAATTTTTTCTTACTGAATCAGAAAATTTGCAGTAGTGATTAGAAAGACCTTAACTTAAATGTGAAGAGTATATAAAATGACTAAATCAACTGGATATTTTCAATTTTATTACATTCATAAGAAACTGTAATGGTTAATTAGAAAAGTGTGACAAGACTCTAAATACTGCTGGTAGATTAATAAGCTCTTCACGTTATCAGCTTAAACATTTGTTTTTATTCTAAGAGAAGAGATTCTTTTTATGCTTTATGACAACCAGAAAACTCTAAAATTTTCTTCAAATTTGAAGCTGTGAATTGAGAAAATGATTTTTTGAAACTGGAATTTAAATATTTATTTTTCAAACTACCTTTCTTGAATTTCTCGCGGGAAAAATTAGGCATTGCTGATTGGCTAGCACACCAGAAGATCACACACAAGATCAAGAAATGTCTCATGCATATAACGGAACACCAAATAATTCTTCAGATAATCATATTGATGTAAACAATTATTCAAATAATACTGCTAATCAATGTGAATATAATTATAAAGTTTCATGTCCTCATATTCATATATCTAATTTCTTTAAAAACTTTTTCCACTTTTTTCAATTTTTGATATCTCATCTTCTTTCCCTTCTTAATGGTATTAACTTTTCAGAATCTATTTCTAGAATCTTTAATTGTTATGAGTTTATAAAAAAACCATTTTTATCTTATACATGAAAAAAGTGATCTATAGACAATAATAATAATAATAAGTTTATCAATTTTTATAACGATTTATATCTATTATTATCAAAGTTAAAAAACAGTTAACCAAAACAAAACGAACGAAAAAAAAATTAACCGACAAAATTACAAACACTCACATTCTAATAAATTCAAATTCAATGAGAATGAAAATTTTAAGAGAGGGTGAATATACCGTTACTGAAAACGTAAATAATGTATCTCGGAATAAAATTTTAAGAAGTAAAAAAAAGAAAACAATAACATTGAACGTAATAAACGTTTAAGAGAAAATGAAGATTATTCTGAAATTGAAAATCAAAAAATATTAAAAGAACCAAAATTTTGCGCATCAATGACGATTATAAATGTAATGAAAATAAGAATAATATTAAACGCATTAAATATTTAAGAGAAAATAAAGATTATTGTGAAATTGAAAGTAAAAAAAAAATACTAGAAGATATCAAATTTTGCGTACTGATGATCAGTATAAATCTAATGAAAATAAAAATAATGTTTTGCGTAATAAAATTAGTAAGAAACATAACTCCGAAAAAATTATTCATAATGAAAAATCGCGTAAGACAAAAATTAGATTAAACGAATTGCTTCACTATCGGGAACAATATTTCGCTAAATTAAATCAGGATTATGAAAATAATCCTATGTACAATAAATTAATTCTAGATTTTTAAAAAAGGGGAAACGCTGGTCCAGAAAATGTATGTACATGCTGTAATCAATTGTTTTTCTCAAATTCCATTCACAAATTAAATACAAATAAATTGCTAGAAAATCTGAAAAAATTAGAATTAAGTGATTCTAATCTTATTTTTAACACCTGTAACAAATACATTTCATCAGGAAAAATACCTAATATGGCAGCAACTGAAAATTTAAGATTTCCTACTATTCCTGAAGTAATAAACAGTGTATCTCCAGCTAAAGAGCGTATTGTATCTCCTCGACTTCCATTTATGCAAATCAAAGCTCTTCAGCCTTATGCTAAAAACTTTCAACTTTTATTAAAAGGCAGTATAGTTAATATTTCAGTTGATGCTAATGAAATGATCAATATTCTTCCTAGAAATTTGTATGCATTATCAACTATTCAAATAAAATTAAAACGACATTTGGATCATTCATCACATTATATGTATGAGACAATCAGACCATGTAAAATTTGGGAGGCTATCAATTATTAAAAGGACACTCCACTTTACAAACAAAATAATATAAGAATTAACGAAGATTTCTCTCTACGTTATGATGAAGCAATTCAAGATGAAACTGAAATTAATTTTATAATTAGTCCACGAGATGTATCAGAAAATCTTGAATCTAAGATTAACATGTCTGATAATTCATCTACTGATAATGATCTAGAATTTAATTATTTTGAAATAAGCGATGAAGTACTTATATTAGATACAGATAAAGAAGTTTGTGATGAAATAAAAATGTTTTGCTCCTCGTCAAGGAAAATATCCTGAATCTACACATTCAATCAAAAATTTGGATGAACTATGTTTTTGTACCATTTTTGGTGGTTATCCTTTCAATAACAATGTTTCATTATCTCATAGTGACGGGATGAAGTGCGAATGTCGTAATAGTGATAGGAGATCATGTGGACCTACCCGAGTTTCATTTATGGCCAAAATGAAATTAGAAAAATTAGTAATATCAAACATGAATATTTGTTTACGAAAAATTAAAAGTCTCCAGAATTTAAGAGCAAAAGTAGTTAAAAATTCTAGTATAATTGATGATTTAGTTAAGCATGATAATGGGTACAGATTTTTAAAGATAGTTAGATCTACACCAGCCTCTTGGGAAGCAAAGTAAAAACATGCATTATCTTTAATTAGATATTCTGGTGTACCAACTTTTTTTATTACTCTTTCGGCAAGTGAAATTGAATGGCCAGAATTAATCAAATTGCTTTATAAACTTAAAACGGGTAAAATTATAAGTAATTTTGATGCTCTTCATCTTGATATTGATATCAAAACAAACTTAATCCGCGATGATCCAGTAACTTGCGTTCGTTATATCGAAAATAAATTTCTCGAAATTAGAAAGTTATTAGAAAATGAAAATGGCCCTTTTAATAAACATTATGTGGAAGATTTTTTTGAACGAAGGGAATTTCAAGCTCGAGGTTCTGTCCATTCACACGGTCTTTATAAATGTAATAATTCTCCAATTTTTGATAAAAGTGATGAATCTTCTAGCGACAATTTTGTAAAATTCATTGATAAATTTATAACTTGTGAATATGATCAAAAAAATGCATTAATTACATTTCAAAGACATGTTTGCGGATGATACAGTACTAGTATATGGGAACAATGACTCTAAATACTGTGAACAAATCATTAATCAGGATATAAACAAATATTGTGATTGGCTTAATTTCAACAAGTTGTCGATTAATGAGAAGAAAACACTTTATATTACATTTGCACTATCCAACATATTGAAAACACCTATCAGAATAAAAATAGGGAACGAAATCCTAAAACAGGTCGAAAAGTACAAATATCTGGGAGTAATTATTCACTGAGAAAACGATTTTTTTGATTCAAACAAAAAGATTTGTTTGAATACATTTTTTTGATTCAACACACCTTCTTTATTTCAATTAACAAAACATTTATTTAATTTCAATATATGGAAGATATTGAGACTCATTAAATAAAACAAATTATTTGTTTGATACGATTTGTTTGATTCAAATAAACGATTTCATTAAGTCAAACAAAAATTTTGTTTAAACGTCCTATACTTAAATTAAGGAACGTATTTATTTGATTCAAACAAATAATAGTTGTTCGTTCATCCGCGTTAGTGTCGGGGCACTGCAGCGCCACTTAGCTTTAGACATTCAAAATGGTGGTGAATCGTTGAATGTTGACAGCGTGTTTGCTTGGAATGTCGAAGCGGTAAGAAAAAGGCTGCCGGCTATACCTAAGCGAAGCCTTGAAAATTTGGAAGTTTCATTGGCCAAGCTGGAAAAGAGTTGGTTTTCCACCAATTCCAGACGGTTGCCAGTTTTATTTTCGCGTAACTTCAGACATCTGTCAGAGAAATGGAAGTGTTTGTATTGCGAAAATTGCTCGAAACCTGGGACCTACCCAGCGATTTAATCAAAAATTTTGAAGGCATATTCATTTTCTTGCTATATTTTTAATATGAAAAAGATTTAAGGCTTTATTAAATTAATAAATGCAATATATAAATGCAATATAAATAATAATACAGCACACTTTCTCGAAATACCCGCTTTAAGAAAACGTTTGATATTGAAACAAGCAAATAATTTTATTGAAAGCAACAAATTCCTTTTTAAAATTAAAATTAAAATTTATTTAGATCGAATAAAATCTGCAATTAATTTAACATAAAAAAATGTTTAACTTAAACAAGAGGTTTCTTTCATTCAAACAAAATATATATTTAAATCAAAAATATATGGTCAAACAAAAAATTTGTTTGAATCAAACATATGTATGTTTGACTGTATAACAAAGAAAGAATATGTTTGATTCAAACATAATATATTTGATTCAAACAGATCTTTTTCTCAGTGTTGATAATAAACTTACTTGGAAACAACATATACAAACAATATTTGAGAAAATAATTCCATGGATATGCGTAATGAAAAGATGTAGAGAATACATCAACGAAAAAAAAAAAATATTTGATATATCATGCCTTTATTGAATCCAATCTCAGGTATATTATAACAAGTTGGGGGGTAGCTTCAGAACAGCAAATACAAAAGATTCAAAGATTACAAAATAAAGCCATTAAAGCAATTTTCAAATTACCGCCAGATCAACCGACTAGCGAATTATACAAAATAGTTAAAGTGCCAGATATTTGTATACTCCGGGACATAGAAAGAGCAAAAATGATATATAAAATGGCGAACAATCTCACTAAAACTGAAAATAAGATTGAAATTGGAGCAAGTGTACATAACTATAGAACAAGATTTGCAAATGAACTGCGAAAAATGTATTACAGAACTAATCTAGGGCAGAATACAGCTACATACAGTAGTATAGACACATATAATAATTTACCAGAGCCAATTTGGGAAAGTGAAACTCTACAAGAATTCACAAAAAATGTTAAGAAATATTATGCAACAACCACTTAGCTTACTACAAATGAGACTGCAGAATTTGTTACTACGAAATTATCCTATTTTTGGGTAATAAATTTAATAAATGAAAAAAAAATAGGATTTTGAATTTGATTTTAATCTAATTTAAAATTCTTAAATTTCAAGGAATAGTATTTTAAAAAACTTCAACAGGGTTTTTTAAAATACTAGTAGTCTTGCGCGCGCCAAGGCGCGCGCCTATTGATTTTTTTTTATGAATAAGAATAAACCATATACTTATTTTTTCTATGTTATTTATATTTAATTCATGTTACAAAATATTTGTAAAAAATAATTAGAAGGCACTACAGGATGATGTACGTAGCCTTCAATAAGGAGCTCCTTTTCATATTTTTTCTCTGTTGAAGCTAAAGGAGTAATGGATTTCTCATAATTTATTTGTAGGTAAATTCTGCCACCGTTCTCATCTTGAAAAAATTGTGAATATAATTATAATTCAATTTATTATAATCGGCTCTTAAATTTGTTTAACACTTAACTTATTTGTAAATTATATTTCCGTAAAAGATTTTTTATTTTATTAATTAAAAGAAATGTTATTTATATAAAATAAATTGTGAATTATTCGTTTTAACATGTATATGAGCATATAAATTTCAAATTGATAAATACTGCGAATAATATTAATTTTCATTATTATATAATTTTTTTAATCTCCTTAAAATCAAATTAAAATTAAAAAAATAGCCTAAAATACTTCAATTCCTTTGAAATTCCTTCAAATTATTCAAATAAAAAAATTCCTTGGAGTCATTAGAAATTCCCCAAAATATTTCAAGGCCTTTCAAAACTTAGAAAATCACTTAAAACTTTTTGAAGCTTTCCAAAATATTTTCTAGAATATTGCAAATCCTCTGAAATCAATTAAAGTACTGAAATCAAATGAAAAATCCTTGGAATCTTCAAGAAACCTCTAAAAGTTTTCAAATTCTTTACATTTTTTTGAAATTCCTTCAAATTGTTGAAATCTCTTGGAAATACCTTGGCTTCTTTTGAAACACCCTAAAATATTCCTAATCATGAAAAATTCCTTAAAAAATCCTTTTGAATCAATTAAGTTACTAAAATCGGTTGAAAATTCCTTGAAATCTGTTAAGATATCCTAAAATATTTCAAACCCTTGAAAATCTGTTGGCATTCATTGAAATTATTGACATCTCTTTCAAATGCTTTGGATTCTTTTCAAATGCCCTAAAATATTCCCATTAAACCATTTCCCTTTCAGGGTAGGCGTGACACTACCCGATTCGGGTAGTGTTTCTAGGTTTTTCTTGTAGTTATAAATAACTACAAGTGTGGGCTCACCACACCCACGATGTGCCAACAGCACTCATATCAGTATTCTTGAATGGTCACCCATCCAACTACTAACCGCGTCCAACGCTGCTTAACTTCAGTGATCTGACGAGAACTGGGTTTTTCAGCGTGGTATGTTTTTTTTTAAATTCCTTCAAGTTATTAAAATAAATAAAAAATTCCTTGGAATCTACTGAAATTGTTTCAAATAGTTCCCTACAATATATCAATTTGAAATCTTTTAGAATCAATTGAAATTTTTTAAATTCTCTGAAATCCTATTAAGTTAGTGAAATCAATTAAAAATTCATTAAAATATTTTATAATACCGCAAAATATTTAAAATTCTTTGAAATCTTTTGAAATTCCTTGCAATTGTTTGAAGATCTTGAAAATTCCTTGGATAAAATAAATACCTTATAGTCCTCGAACTTCTTTGAAATCCCTTCAAATGATCAAAATCAATTCCTTAAAGTATCGGTGTTTTTTTTTAATAGGAGTGCTTATTAAGAGCGTGAAAATGCTTAATTTGAACACCTTTTTAAATTATAAAATTTTTGATCTGTAGACATACACAGATCTCTGACATACTTCTATTCTAACCGAAAAAAAAATAATTATTTGAATGTGTCACTATAAGGAAATGGAGATTTTATTCCTATAGGAAAAGTAGAACCGAAACGTACACGAGTTTCAAAAATGATATTTAATATGATAAATTTAATTAAATTATAATAGAAATCACAGTTACAGAGCGTAAAAATGAATAATTTGAAAATTTGTTGTTTGTGTAAACAGTTTAAAAAAAACGCTACCATCAAAATTGAGGTTATGGTTCATTACTCCTTTTACAGACTTTATCGTGCAACGGTTGGCAACACTGAGCCGCGCCTTACCAAATACGAAAAAACACGTGAGAGATTTTATATTAAGGATGGAACCGTGTTACCGGCTGTCACCGAATTATTATACGATATTGTTCGGGCTTTGAAATTTGTTATTTAAGTCAAATAAAGACACTTCAAATGTAATTAAATGCAATTGATGACAAAATGTTTCGTACTGGATAAGACTTGTTATCGGATGACATTTTATCATATTCAATCAATTTTATTTTTATAAGGAGTGAACTAAAAACGATATTTGATACATGGGACAAAAGCGTCTGATATTTGAGGAACATACTATTGTCTTTTTTTTAAATTTTAATTCATAAATTATACAGCCTAAATAAATTAGTATATATTTTTACTAAATACATCTTTATTAATGTTTCAATCAGTGAATTTCAAATAGTATCAAAAAATCTTCGATAATAATTTTTGGAAATGATAAAAAAATGCTGCAAAACATGGAAAAATCTTTTTAAAAAAATGATGGAAATGTTTGAAATTGAACTTTTCAAGAAAATCTAATTTCACAATAATTCTTAGAAGAACTATGTATAGAATTCCTGAAAATAAATCCAAGAATCCAAAGACCAAATTTGGACAACCACCATAAAATGCTCCTATTTTAATTTAAAAAAAAATTATTTTTTTAAAATTCCTCCTTTTCGAAAAAGATGTACATTTTTTATTTTTGCCCAAAAGAAGAAAAAATTTTTTTTTATTTTTTTTATCACAATAGGTGCATTTTATGGTGGTTGTCCTTTACCCGAATTTCTGGTAACATTAACCAAAAAATTTGCAACCAGAAACTTCTATGAAAAAAATGAATATACAAAAGTTGCTCTTCCAAAAAAGAGGGAAAACTCATTCAAATTCTTCATCAATAATTTGTTGATAGAACGCGTTCTTTTTTTTTTTTAATCGTGAAAAATAACATTGAAAATAAAAAAATTAATTTTTTTCGAAAAACGACCAATGGTATGAAAAAAAAAAATCAATAGACAAAAGTTGTTGACCCAAAAAGAATCTGAAAATTTGTTATTAATAATTTTTAGATAGGATGAGCACATTTTCTTTCAATCGTGAAGAATAAGATTGAAAATAAAGCAATTCAATTTGTGGAAAAACGACAAAGGGACGAAAAAAATGAAAAGACAAAAGTTGTTCAATCAAAAAATATCTACAAAGGTATAAATTCAAAATTTAATTCATTTGGTTGTAAATTAACATTTTTCTTGAAAATTCAAATACAAAAGTTTAAAATTCAACTGCTTCGTAAGAGTTCCTCTTTTTCGCTTGAAAATTCAACGATTTTGTAGAAAATTCTTGAAAACTATTTAATTAAACATGTATCTTTTTCGTAAAAGGTCCATCTACTTCATTGAAAGTTGAACTACTTTGTTAAAAATTCATTTTATTTGTAAGATTTACCTCGTTGGGTGAGGATTTAACTATTTTGTCAAAAATTCTTTTTGCAAATTGAAATTTTGATCTGAAAATTTAACTATGTTGTTAGAGTCATCATTTTTGGTGGAAAATTCAACTGTTTTGATGAAAATTCGTCCTGTTGGATTAAAAATTCATATATTATGGTAGAAAACTCATCCCTGGTTAAGAGTGAACTTTTTTGTTGAAAATTTAAATTTCTTCCATAAGCTTCGTCTTTTCAGCTTTACTGTTATAGAAAAAATATTAAATCACTTGATATACAATATATGCAAATGACCTTGTATATATGTAAATAAAATCAAATATAAATTTATATACTGAATTTAATATTAATTTTATTGTTCTAATATACAAGGCATATTAAGTCTAAAATAATGTTATTAATATTAATATACACACTGAAAAAATATATATTGAACCAAGTAAGTGTATTTACTCAGGAGGTCTGGATTTGTTGAAAACTGATCAGTCCTTCAAAGAAATATTTATTTAATTCAAATGAGTTTGATTATTTTAATTGATCAGGACGCATATGAATCAATTAATTTCTGATGATTAAATCAAGACTTTAGTTTTGTTTCGATGAAAGAAATAATAATTATTAATTTAAAAAGAATATTAATTAAGGCAAAAATATATTTATCTGATACAAACAGTTGCTGCATTTATACCAATGAATAATAATATTATAATATTCATAACAAATAACAATTAAAGAAAAAATTGTTTAATTAAATTAAACCTCTATTCATTTAGTTGGAAGAATTTTTTCTTTCAATGTAGAATACGAATGAGACTATTTTAAATAAATATTTCTTGCAATCAAAGAAATATATCATTAAGCTAAATGAATATACATTAAACTGAAATAAATACTTAATATATATGAATATATAATATTCAATATAATAATTAAATGCCCATGTTTTTGATTTTAGTCCAGTCGGCATTAATACCTTTTGTTTAAAAGGTAGGAAAAAATTAGATTTTTAATTCGTTAATAAGAAATAATGCAGTGTCAAAATTTTCCCTAAAATGTTGCGAAACCTATACCTACTATTAACAACATTGTTTATTAACTCCCTTGATTAATTTTTATAAAAATTATAAATTGAAGCCATTAATGAAAATATGTATTTACTTTTTGAAATTTTTATATTAATCTCTAACACAACTGTAAATTTCAATAAATTTTAAAATCAAAAACAGGATTCTGTTGAAAAGTAGCGCGTAGGTTCCTGAATATGCATAATCATTTTATAAATAATTAACCAATTGTAGTTGAATAGATTCTTATTTTTCCTCACTTTGTTGGAACAATTAGAGGTTAATATTTTGCAAATGAAAACAGACTAGGTCACGTCAACAATTTCTCACTATGAGCTACATATCGTTTGAATAGTTAAAAATGTTAAACCTTCGCCTCTTTTATTAAACATTTCTATTTTTAACGTTTTCCATTTTTGTAACCTTTTTTTATTATTTCATATACATTCTTCAGTACATTTATTTATTTTTATCAAGAAATTATTTTGCTCTCCTCTATCGAATTAGGAAATATTTTGACTAATCGAATTAGTAATTTTCTACTAATCTTTGGTGGTTGACTTTTCGCTAATCAAATCTGTAAAATTTCACTTGTAATTACATAATTAAATTTTACAATTTTAATCGGGAGACATTAAAGATTCTTTTGCATACAAAAATCTATACAATTAAAATAACCTTCATGAGCATTAAAATACATATTATGTCTTTAAGCTGAAGCTCATGTAAGGCGAATAATTTTCGCTAAGCGAAAAAATTTTGAAAATCGAAAACAGAACTCTGTTGAAAAGTAGCACACGAATACCTTGAATATGTATAATTAATTTCAAGTACATTGATCGAATTTAATTTCAAGAATTTAGAATATTCTCATTTTTCTTAACTTTGTTCAAACAATTAGAAGGCAATATTTCTATACTGTGGCAGGCTTCATCTCGTTTACAATGTCACAATATGGCCTTCTTCTTGTATAATAGAGATAAGATTGGTATACCACTGCGTCGTTTTATTAAAATTTTATATTTTTCTAGTTTTTCATGTTTTTATATTATTTTATACAGCCCTAAGTAAATTTATTTATTTCATCAAGAAATTAGTTATTTTGTACTGCCGAATTAGTAAATATCTTTACTAATAGAATTATAAGTTTTCTACTAAACTTTAGTGGCTCACTTTTCGCCAAACGAATTTGTAAACTTTCATTAATGATTATTTACATTTTACTAATTTTTATTTAAAGAGACATCAAAGTATATTTTACATAAGGTAAAAGGCTATACAATCAAAATAACCTTCTTTAGATACTCATTTTCATATTCATTCAAGCTGATGCTTACTCAACTCAAATAATTTTTTATGGAAAATAGGGAAAACATACAACTAAAAGAAATTTTGAAAATGGAAAAATGAAAAAATGTTGAAAAGTAGTGCATGAGGATCCTGAATATGCATAATTATTTAATATATTGAATCATATTGATCCAATACAATTTTTTGATTGTAAAAAATTCCGATTCTTCCTAGCTTTGTTGAAACAATTAGAAGGCAATATTTTGGAAAAGAAAACAGACTAAGTCGCGTCAACAATTTCTCAGTATGACCTACTTATCGTTTGAATGAAGTTAGAAATACTACACCATCGCGTCCTTTTATTGAACTTTATTTATCAGGAAATATTTGAACTACTCACATTAGCAGTTTTCGACTAATCCAAAACAGCTGACTAACGAACTTGACCTTCAGTTTGCACCCATACATACCTACATATACATACATACATACATACACACATACAAACAGGCATATTCGTAAAAACCTGTTCAGAGGATTCAGCGGGTCTCAAAACGTGGACATTTGACAAAAACGGAGGGTGGGGGTCGAATTTTACACAAACCCAATACCTTCTCTGATGAAAATGTAGAATATTGCATAAACTATTTTCCTTATTTTTTGAAAGTCATGCTACTCTTGACGCAATCTTGAATTTCTGTAATGAGTGTCATTTCAACCTCGACATTCTTTTGACATTTTCCGGTGGCGCTATTTGCTCGTTCTTGGAGACACATTTCGAAAGAGTAGCTTATTTTTTTGGGTCACTAATACACTTTTACGAAAAACAATGATCTCACTGTCGGAAAATAGCCTCTCCAAGGTATAAAAGAAACAGAGTTCGCGATATTTTTCTTACCAGCAACAGTTACACCTGCACTCGTATACAATGCGGGTGGTTATTGGCAACGCTTTCCTGACCATAGCGGTTTTACTTAACACTGTCGGTGAGTAAAAATTCAAAAATTTTATGAAAAAATAATTTTTTGTGGAAAGATATGCTACTGGGGTAGAAAATTCAACTTTCTGGTTTGAAATTAACTTTTTTTGTTGAAAATTCATGTATTTTGTTGAAAATTCGCCTTTTTGCAGAAAATTGAACTATTTTAATATCCAGCTACTTTGTGAAAAATTCATGTATTTTGTTGAAAATTCGTCTCTCCCGGTAGAAAATTTTGCAACTTCAACTATTTGGTCAGAAATTCAACAATTTGTTGAAAAATTTATTCTTTTTTGAAATTGAATGTATTTTGTTGAAAATTCATGTATTTTGTGAAAATTCTACTTTTTGCAGAAAATTTAACTATTTTGAAAATTCAACTACTTGGTTGAAAATTCATGTTTTTTGTTAAAAATTCGTCTTTCTTGGCAGAAAATTCATCTTTTAGGTTGCAAATTCAATTATTTGGTCAGACATTCAACAATTTGTTGAAAAACTTATTCATTGTTGAAATTTCCATTATTTAGCAAATAATTTACTTTTGTTGTTGAAAAGTTGATTAGGTTGTTGAAAATTCGTCTTTTTGTAGAAAATTTAACTATTTTGAAAATGCAACTACTTTGTGCAAAATAATGCATTTTGTTGAAAATTTGTCTTTCTCGGTAGGAAATTTGTAAAATTCAACTATTTGGTCAAAAATTCAACATTTTGTTGAAAAATTTATTCTTTGTTGAAATTTAATGTATTTTGTTGAAAATTCATGTATTTTGTGAATATTTGACTTGTTTGTAGAAAATTTAACTATTTTGAAAATCCAACTAATTCGTTGAAAATTCATGTTTTTTGTTGAAAATTCGTCTTTCGCGGTAGAAAATTATTATTTTCGGTTGAAAATTCAATTATTTGGTCAGAAATTCAACAATTTGTTGAAAAATTTAGTCTTTGTTGAAATTTAATGTATTTTGTTGAAAATTCATGTATTTTGTGAAAATTTGACTTTTTTGTGAAAAATTGCACCATTTTGAAACTGCAAATACTTTGTTAAAAAGTATTTTGTTGAAAATTCGTCTCTCTCGGTAGAAAATTTTGAAACTTCAACTATTTGGTCGAAAATTTAACATTTTGTTGAAAAATTTATTCTTTGTTGAAATTTAATATATTTTGTTGAAAATTAATGTATTTTGTGAAAATTTGACTTTTTTGTAGAAAATTTAACTTTTTTGAAGATCCAACTACTTGGCTGAAAATTCATGTTTTATGTTGAAAATTCGTCTTTCTCGACAGGAAATAAATCTTTTCGGTTGAAAATTCAATTATTTGGTCAGAAACTCAACAATTTGATGAAAAATGTATTCTTCGTTGAAATTTCCACTATTTAGCAAACAATTCACTTTTGTGTTGAAAAGTTGAGTATTTTGTCGAAAATTTTTCTTTTTCGTAGAAAATGTAACTATTTTCAAAATGCAACTACTTTGTGAAAAATTCATGTATTTTGTTGAAAATTCGACTTTTTTGTAGAAAATTTCCATATTTTGAAAATTCAACTACTTGGTTGAAAATTCATTTTTTTTGTTGAAAATTGGACTTTTTTAAAGGAAATTGAACTTTTTTTTAAATTCAACTACTTGGTTGGAAATTCATGTATTTTGTTGAAAATTCGTCTTTCTCGGTATAAAATTATTCTTCTCGATTTAAAATTCAATTATTTGACTATAAATTCAACACTTGGTTTAAAAATTATTCGTTGTTGAAATTTCAATTATTTCGCAGAAAACTTACATTTGTTGTTGAGAAGTTGTGTATTTTGTTGAAAATTCGACTTTGCTGGTAAAAAATTACTCTTCTTGGTTGAAAATTCAGATTGATGTATAATACTTTTTTGAAAATTTATTTTTTCCATGGAGATGCATAATTTTAGTTGAAAATTAATCTCTTTGGATGTAAAGTGAACCATTTATTTTTAATTGATTTTTTATAAAAGATTAAATTTTTCCAATTTTAAATAAAACTATTCCATTTTTGGTTGATTTCTTATTAAATTGTAAAATAGTTTTCATCGATAGAAAATTAATCTTCTTGGTTGGAAATTACTATTTTGGGTTGAAAATTTAACTATTGAGTTTTAAATAATTCTACCTTCTTTAATAATTAAACAATTGTGATTTAACATGTTTTTTTTTGCTGAAAAATCAAATGTCTGGTTGAAAATTCAACTCTTGAGTTGAAAATTTAGTTATTTTGTAGAAAAATCGTTGTCTTTTTTTGTAAAAAGTTTATTTTTACCTGAAAATTGAACTATTCCGCTGGACCATTTGGTTATCAGATCAATCAGGCTACCACTTCGACAAACGAAATTCCCAAATTTCTTGGTATCAGAATTTTGGACTTTTTTCGGGTTATTTTTGGGCTGTATTACCCATTTTTCGGCACCAATACTTTTTTGGAAAATTCAAATTTCCAGTGAACAGAAAAAAAACCCAACCACCACCCCACCCCCTGCGTGCAAAAAACCACCTTCTTGCTAAAACTAAAATCTGCAAAAAAAGCGCATCAGAATTTCCGACTTATTTTGGGCTCTCGAATGCACCAACAAATTTTAAAAACCACCCCTATGTACAAAAAACCATCCCCTTAGTGAATATTCATACCTGGACAAAAATAGAAAGTGAACACATATCAATAAATTCGAATTTGAATTTTTGAGGAGCCCAAAAATCACTGACTCTATTTACACCGTAAAATTCTAAGTAAGGTCTTTTTTTGACATATTCATATCTGCTTGGTATCAAGGGGTTGTTTTTCAACGTTCAGGATTGGAGCCCAAAAATTGGTGTTGGTATTTTTGAAGAACCCAAAAATCAGAGACTCTATTGGCACTATAAAATTCTTAAAATGATTATTTTTTGACAAAGCTTTATCTGCGTGGTATCAAGGGGTTGAATCTGAACGTAAAAGGTTGGAGCCTAAAAATCAGTGTTAGTATTTTTGAGGAGCCCAGAAATCAGAGACTCTATTCGGAGTGGATATTTCCAAATTGCACAAAAATCGGAGACTCTGTTCACACTGTAAGATTCAAAAAAGATTATTTTTTCACAAAGTCACACACTTGATACCAGGCAGATAAGACTTTGTCCAAAAATAATCTTCTTGAGAATTTGACAGTCTCAATAGTCTTTGACTTTTAGGCTCCTCAAAAATTCCAACAACGATTTTTGGGCTCTAACGCTCGATGTTAAAAAACAACCCCTTGATACCAAGCAGATAAGAATACAAAAATACAAACTCTGCTTTTGGGCTCCAAACCTTAATGTTAAAAATCAATCTCTTGATACCAGGCAGATACGAATTAATCCAAAAATAAACTTTTTGAGAAATGTACACTGTAAATGGAGTCTCTAAGTTCTGGGCTCTTCAAAAGTACCAACTTCGATTTCTGGGGTCTAACGCTTAACGCCAAAAACCAACCCCGGGGTACACCGTCAGTGCGACTTTGCCGGAAAATGATCGTTTCCCAGTATTTTATAGGGTTTGAGTTTTGACTAAGGGGGTGGCTTTTTGCACGTAGGGAAGGTTTATGAAATTCTTTTGTAGTTTATTTGAGGATCCAAAATAGCCCCAAATTACGAAGGTAATCCCAGTATTTTGGAGTAATCCGTCTTTTCCGGTAGAAACTCAATCTTCTTGGTTGACAATTCATATTTTTGGTTGAAAATTCAACCAAAACAAATTGGCCATTTCTAAATTTTGATTTGAAAGTGTTTTATCCCGATTATGAAAGATTCTATGTTGAAACTGTCACAAGATTGAGATTCTGTTCTTTGAGTAATAATTATCAGGGAAAATGAACAATTGGTGAAGGAAAATTTAGAGAACTTTGAAAATAGAACTTCCTCCTGAAAATGATATTTTTAGTTAAAAAATTTTTTAATTTGCTGCAAAATCAACAATTTTATTATAAAGTCATCCTTTTTAGTTTGAAATTCAGCTGCTATGTTATTTTAATAAATTTTAAAATCATTAATTTATAAACAATTAACCAACTGTAATTGGAAAAATTCTCATTTTTCCTCACTTTATTGGAACAATTAGAAGAAAATATTTCGAAAATAAGAACAGACTAGGTCACGTCGACAATTTCTCAGTATGACCTACTTATCGTTTCAATAGAGTTAAAAATATTAAACCTTCGCTTCATTTTATTAAACATTTCTACTTTCAAAGTTTCCCATTTTTATAACCTTTTCTATTAGTTCATATACAGTCTTTAGTACATTTATTTATTTTTATCAAGAAATTAGTTTGCTCTCCACTATTTCATAAGGAAATATTTTGACTAATCGAATTAGTAATTTTTAAGCGCATTTAAGAAGAAATTATCAGATTTCAAGGGATTTTAAAGCATTTGTAGAGAACTTTAGGGAATAATTGAAATGGAATGTACCTTCAAGGGACTTGTAAGGATTTAAGAGATTTCAAAGTATCTAGCCAGATTTGAGGGATTCCAGCAGATTAAAAAAAAATCATAAGGTTTAAAGGGATTTCTACGGATTCTAAGGGATATTAAAATATTGACGAGTTTTCCATGAATTTTCAGATTACCTCAGCAACAGATTGTAGGGTTCTCTGAAAGGATTTTAACGAATTCCAAAACTTTTAGGGTAATTTTTAATAGATTCGTAAGAATTTCACAAAGTTTTTTTGTTAGATGTATATTTCATATCAGATAACAATCCGTTAATTAAACATTTAATTCAACCTCAACATTCTTCTATTATTTTCCTGTTGCACCATTTGCTTTTTCTTGAGGCTGGAGGGGGGGGGCATAATTTTCTTACGCCTCTGGCTCTTTGGCAATGTGTACTTAGTATTTCATGCGAACTTACGTTTCCCTTGACTGCTATATGAATTTTCCCTCACTGTGTTTGGCGTAATAAAAGCAATGAAATTGCTTTCGTGGCCTCTTTAGTTTACACATTTCGTAAATGAAGATAATTTTTTCATGCACACTGATACACTTTTACGAAAAACAAGAATCTCATTGTCGGAAAATGGCCTTTCCAAGGCATAAAAGTCACAGAATTCGCGATATTTTTTTTACCAGCAACAGTTACACCTATGCTTGTCTACAATGCGGGACATTATTGGCACCGCTTTTCTTACCATAGCGGTTTTGTTCAATTCCATTGATAAGTTAAAAATTCAACAATTTTTTGTGGAAGTAATTTTTGCTTGAAAATTATGCTACTGGGGTAAAAAATTAAACTTTTTGGTTTAAAATTAACTTTTGTGTTTGAAAATCCACGTATTTTGTTGCAGATTCGTCTTTTTTGAAGAAAATTTAACTATTTTGAAAATGAAACTACTTTGTGAAAAATTCATGTATTTTGTTGAAAGTTCGTCCTTCTCAGTAGAAAATTTTGAACCTTCCATTATTTGGTGAAAAATTCAACAATTTGCTGAAAAATTTATTCTTGTTTGAAATTTAATGTATTTTGTTGAATAGTCCTGTATTTTGTGAAAATTCGACTTTTTTGTAGAAAATTTAACTATTTGAAAATTCAACTACTTGGTTGAAAATTCATGTTTTTTGTGGAAAATTCGTATTTCTCGGTAGTAAATTAATCTTTTCGGTTAAAACTTCAATTATTTGGTCAGAAATTCAACAATTTCTTGAAAATTTTATTCTTTGTCAAAATTTCCACTATTGAGCAGAAAATTTACTTTTGTTGTTGAAAAGTTGTCTATTTTGTTGAAAATTCGTCTTTGTTGGTAGAAAATTAATCTTCTTGGTTAAAAATTCAATTATTTGACTATAAATTCAACAATTGGTTTAAAAATTATTCGTTTTTGTTGAAATTTCAACTGTTTAGCAGAAAATTTACATTTGTTGTTGAGAAGTTGTGTATTTTGTTGAAAATTCGACTTTGTTGGTAAAAAATTACTCTTCTTGGTTGAAAATTCAAGTTGAACTATAATACTTTGTTGAAAATTAATTTTTTCCATGGAGATGCATAATTTTAGTTGAAAATTAATCTCTTTGGATGTAAATTGAACCATTTCAGTTTGATTATGTTTTTTCTTTAATAAAAGTTTTTCAATTTTAAATATTATTAATCTATTTTTGGTTGATTTATTTTTCATTTGTAAAATAGTTTTCATCGATGGGAAATTAATCTTCTTGGTTGAAAATTCCTATTTTTGGTTGAAAATTTAACTACAAAGTAGTAAGTAATTCTACATTGTTCATAATTAAACAATTGTTATTTAACATGTCTTTTTTGGTTGAAAAATCAAATGTCTTGTTTAAAATTTAGTTATTATGTAGAAAAATGGTTGGTTTTTTTTAAATTTATTTTTAACTGAAAATTGAACTATTCCGCTAGACCGTTTGGTTATCAGATCAATCAAGCTAGCACCTTGACAAACAAAATTCCCAAATTTCTTGTTGTCGGAATTCCGGACTTTTTCTGGGTTATTTTTGGGCTGTATTACCCATTTTTCGGCTCCAATACTTTTTTGGAAAATTCAAATTTCCAGTGAAGGTGCTGTATCGACACAGGCCAGCACCTTCACTATATACAAATTTTAAAAACCTAAAAATCAAACATGACAGACTTTTGGGATTTTTTTGGGCTCTTGACTCAACCAAAAAGGAATTTCTGAAAACCACCCTTACTAAAAATAAAGCTACCCCCTATGCAAAAACTCAAACTTGGAATATACAAGGTACACCAGAATTTTGGGCTTATTTTGAGTTGTTGAGTGCACAAAAAAAAATTCCAACAACCACCCCACCCCCTGCGTGCAAAAAACCACCCCCTTGCCAAAACTAAAATCTGAAAAAAAACAAAGCGCATCAGAATTTTAGACTTATTTTGGGCTCTTGAATACACCAAAAATTTTTTAAAACCACCCCTATGTAAAAAACTATCCCCTTAGTGAATATTCATACCTGGACAAAAATAGAAAGTGAACGCCTATCAATAAATTCAAATTTGAATTTGCAAGGAGCCCAAAACTCACTGACTCTATTTACACTGTAAAATTCTAAATAAACTTTTTTCTGACAAAGTCATATCTGCTTAATATCAAAGGGTTGTTTTTCAACGTTCAGGGTTGGAGCCCAAAAATCGGTGTTGGTATTTTTGAGTCTAACTACTCCATGTTTGATTGTAAAATAATCTCTTTTAGTTCAAATACTAACAATTTGGTTGAATATTAATGTAATTTGTGGAAATTTCATCGTTTTTGGTAGAGAATTGGAATTTTTTGTTGAAAAGTATCTTTTTGGTTTAAAATTCAACAATTTGTTGGGAAAGTAATTTTTTGGTTGAAAATTTTATTTGTTGTCAAAAATTTATGTATTTTGTTGAAAATTTATTTTTCAACTGGAGTAATCCACTTGCAGGGCGGATCAATTCGAGTAACACGTAAGTAATCCCAGTATTTTGGAATAATCCGTCTTTTTCGCTAGAAACTCAATCTTCTTGGTTGATAATTCATGTTTTTGGTTGAAAATTCAACCAAAATAAATTAGCCATTCCTACATTTTCATTTGAAAGCGTTTTATTCCGAATATGACAGATTCTATGTTAAAAATGTCAGAAGTTTGAGAGTTCTTTGAGTAATAATTATCAGGGAAAATGAGCAATTGCTCCAGGAAAATTTAGAGAATTTTGGAAATAAAGCTTCCTCCTGAAAATGGTATTTGTAGTAAAAAAATTTATTAAATTGCTGCAAAAGCAGCAATTTTTTTAAAAAGTCATCCTTTTTAGTTTGAAGTTCAACTGCTTTGTAAAAAATTTGTCTTTTTTGGCTGAAAATTTATATATTTTGGTATAAAATGAACTTTTCATTAAAAATTCGTCTTTTTGATCCAAAACTTTATCTGTTTTAGCAGAAAAGGAGTTTTTTGATTGGTAAAAATGCAACTGCTTGGTTGAAAATTAGTCAAAAATTTTGTAAAAAATTCGTCTATTTTGGTGGAAATTTAACTGTTTTTTAAATAAAATTGCATCTGTGTTTCTTTCAATTATCTACTATTACTTTATTCGTTGAAAATGTATATTTTGCAGTGCAAAATTGAACTGACTGGCTGAAGGTTAAACCGCTCTGCTAAAAAATCATTTTTTAAATGTAGATTCATAATTTCAGTTTGAACTTCATTACTTGAATTGAACATTCTTCTTTATTATGGTAGGAAATTTCAGAACATGTAACTATTCTGTTCAAAATGGAATTATTATGTTAAAGTCATATTTTTTCGTCAAAAACTCAACTGTTTTGCTGAATATTCGTCTACCTCTACAGAAAATTCAACGATTTAGTTAAAAATATAACCCTTTTGTTAAAAATTGAATTATCCTTAATATAAAATCTCTAAACGATATTCTTGATTTCGATAGTCACGATTGTATCGTTTGCGCCTGCTATGGGTGTGATACGAGGCATCAGTGCGTTAGAAAGTGATGGAACATGTCACGTTTCGA